>BOPN01000122.1:472104-482104 GCA_017312705.2 Penaeus japonicus
TACAGCTGTAAGTCAGCACAAGGCAGGTAGTACTTACTTATTTATTTTCTGAAATCAGTATGTTTATCATCTTATTCCAGATCTTAAATAGTAAAATTAATAATAAAAATGCTTATTTTATGTTATATTAGTATGCTTAAAACATATCCCAGGTCTTAAATGGTAAAAAGCACTTATTATGTTATATCAAGATTTTAAAACATATCTTATTTATTCCAAAATTTTCAACTTCCATAACTGACACATTTTCGGGGATAGACGTTCAAGTATTAACCCTATGACGACGGTGCGTCACACTCGTGTGACACAGCCAAACTCCCGATGCCGGGGCGTCATGCCAGTGTGACGATTTCAATGCAATATTGCAATCGCCCGGCATAGGGGTCTTCGCGTAGCGAGTGCCCCGTCGGGAAAGGGTTAATACTTGATATGCTAACACATTCACACTTATTTCCCCAATGATATATACACCACCACCTGGCATCCAAGACTACTGTGAAAAGACTAAACAGTTTGTGGCTAATTTAACGCAAGTAATAGCAAGTTATAGTGATAGCAATAACAGATGCTAAACTGCATAAAGGACAAAAATTTATATCAGTTACTCAAAGGTTCATATACAAAAAATAAAAGTTTTTAGTAACAAAACAAAATCGTACAAACCTCTTGCTTTGTACTTTTATGTAGAACTCGAACAAATCCACTCAAGCAGAGTAGCAATCTTATACTCATGTTATTAGAAAGGTAATTATCATGTTTTCTTATGCATGTCCATATAGAAACAAAAATCTTAGTTATGTACCTATATAGACAGACAGACAGACAGACAGACAGACAGACAAAACATGAATCATCTGGTATAAGTGTAATTCTGTGTATCCGTTAGGATGACCTAGACTCCAGCTTACTATACACACACATACATTACACACACGCACATGCACTCAAGAGCTGTTAATCCAATGTCTTCAGATGCCAGACTGAATATCAAGACAAGATTAAATTAACTCTTCAAAATCATTAAAAAAAAAAAAAAAAAAAAAATATATAATAAAATCTTTTAAAAAGCACGAGAAATCTAAAATATCGCCATGAGAAAACCTATCAATTTGATGATGTTCTATACTATTTTCACTGCTATATCCCATAACTGCAAAGCCATTGACCATATCCAATTTACTTAAAAACCTTCAAAATGCTTGAGGATGCCTAAGATAAGATGTTTGCAAAATCCATGATCAAATGTGATCCTGCATATAGACATTTAAACACATCGCTTCAAGAGTGTACAAAGAGAGGGATACCATGAAAGGTATACTGATTCCATCAGTTTGTGAATTTGATCATTGTGTTACCATCTTAACCATTTGATGATGGGTATCATGTATATGTAACATGGCGAAAAGTGGGCAATGCTGGGTGTCAATGCGTATGTGATGCAATGTCGGACATCAGCATTGCGCACTTTTTCCGTCACATATACACTAGCTTCAGAGCTACAGGGTTCCAGAGTCAGCTTAAAAACTTGTTTTGTAATCAATTTTTAGGAAAAAAATCATTTAGGGTAGTCTGCACTACTCAGAGGGTGAAGAAAACATTTTCCCTGTCCCTCTTATTTTTGGCAGATACCGCCAGCATCGTAGACTGTCCAGTATGATGCCAGTTCAGTTGTTGGCACTAGCTCCAGAGCTACAGGGTTCCAAATCCAGCCTAAACCAGCATTTTATGATGTATTTAAGGAAAAATATTGTTTGGGGTAGTCTGCGCTACCCGGAGGGCAGAGAAAACCCTTTCCCCATCCCTTTAATTTTTAGCTGGTGCTACGAGTGTCATAGACCGTCCACCTTGACGACCAGTTAGGTCATTAGGCAGGGTCAGCAATGGGTTTAATATAAACTTATGTGAGATACTGTACTCTACCTGTATTTATTAACCAACTTTAGTTATATTGCTTCTGGTATCCATGGTAATTGCCATGATGAGTATCTGAAGGAAAATTAAACAGATATGCTTTCACACTTTAGAAACAAATGCTCCACAAGATTGGATACTGGTGGCCAAGGATGCATATGTGGTTGGATATTGTCTAATTCAATGCTATGTGGTGTATGATTGTGCACATACATAACCGTTTGCAAAGATGCCTGTTTACAAATAGGGAACATAATTACCTACTAGAGAAGTTAAAATTCGGAAATCTGGTTCATCGCTACAAAATTTTTTTAAGAATGACAACCCAAAGTTAGTCTTTCCCATAAAATTATAATAATTTGGGAATTAGCCAAACAGCATAAAGAACAGCCAAGTGTTCTAAATTATAGTAAGCCGACATGGTATTTAGATGTAAAGATTTGAAAAATAGAGAGCTTACAAAGTAAATGTCACTGTTACTTTGACAAATATACTCTGTTAGAGCATATTTCAATATAGATCTTATACCATAGATATCTCAAGTAGTTTTACTGAATGTAGATATATGTGTATGATATACAACATGGAAACATCATATAATGAAGTAAACACCAAAACATGCAAACTAACTCAATTCATCATATACATTGTGGGAGTTGAAACTTTCTCCCCAACTGCTTACAGAAACCAGTATAATCACCAAAACAAAATCTAGTGGTAATGCCTTTTGCCATTGATGTAAAAAAAATGTGGTTTTGTTATATTGATTTGTTTCACACATATATGATTCCACAAGTGCTCAGTCACCAAGAAGTCAATTAGTAGGCATACATACCCTCACCTGTTTACCTCATTCCTTGAATGTTTGGAATGTAAAACTTTCCTCTAATGATCCATTATCATCGTAACTAATGTCATAATTGTCATTACTATCATAATATGAATATCAATGATAATATCAACAATGAATCCGATTTGGCTGCGTCTGGTCATCTGGCCAGACAAAACCACCTCCAGCCAGTCACATCACCTGGCAGGAAGATCAGCCAAGCCATTTCTTGAACATCTTATCATCTGACATTAAGGGGTTAAACAAAAATTCAAGGAATGGAGTAAATGAGGCTGGTTGGTCAGCTAATAAATTCCTTGGTGACTAAGTGGTTGTGGAACCATCTTATGTATTAGAAAAAAATAAAATGAAACCAATGGATAGCACATATATACAAGCACTTCCAGCATCAACAGAACCAGATCAGAGGAATTGTTTAATTTTGATAACCCAGTCGCACCAGGGCTTATAATGACACGACATCGGGATCTACTCACAGTTGAAGCGCACACACAGTCAAAGTATTATGGCTGTAATGGCGCTAGCTCTAGAGCTACAGAATACCAAATTCCAAACCCACACTTTAAGATGGATTTATGGAAAATTAATGTTTGAGCTAGTGTGCGCTACCCGGAGGGCGGAGAAAACCCTTCCCCCGTCCCTCTAATTATTAGCCGGTGTCGCTTGTGTCGTAGACCGCCCGCCCTGACGACCAGTTAGGTCGTTAGGTGCCCCGTTGGCAATGGTTTAATGCCACTCCTGCCAGCCCGATAACAAGCACAAGATCTCTCACGGCATGATACCTCCCTCTGCCTCCTTCAGTGCTTTTCATTCACCCAGGTGATACAGAGGAGGTTTTTGTTATTGTTTAAATTACTTTTACGAGTCAAGAAAAATGTGTCTATACAAATGCAACTCCAATGAGTATATACACAAGTAACAATGTAAATCTTGTATTTTGAGGGAGATATCATGACCATCCTTCAACCTTCATTTCATCACAGAAAATACACCAAACCAAATACTGCCATCTTCATTCTTTTCTTTCAATTCACAAAGATTATGTCACATACAAAAAGGATAAAATCAAGTCATTCTATGAATTCTATGTGCTATTTACTTCATACTATATGGCAGTCCATAACTAAGCTAAAGGTAATTTATTAGTTCTTATAATATTCCGGAAAAAGGAATGTGCAAAAATACAGACATTTAAATAATAATGCATTAACCCATTCACACCAGTTGATGTCCTATCATGTGGTTGAAAAATATCTCCAGACACAGATGATATCCTGAGACATTGTGCATTTTCTCACCGAGTTCCGGGAGGAGCACTTGTGATATGATGAAACATCAGCAATAGATCCCAATATTGTTCTTAAATATAATAATTTTACATAATTTCTTAGATTCTGTTGATTTAGTTTAAGTGTTTGAAAGTCATAAAATGAGATATGTAAAAAATAAATGACCTCACAGAAAACTACGTGAGACTGTGACATCATGGTAATTTCTGCTTCTTGATCAGTTGAATAAAAAAATCTTAGTCAAAAAACTATTGTAAAATCAAATGTGGTTGGCCAAGAAATAAAATAACGTAAAAATAATTACTAGTGCAATACTACTTTTAATATTTTGATTACCTGTGATATCATGTCATGTCACGTTGCAAGGTATATGTACATACTTATATGTCATGTATGATTATTCATATTGTTCTTTTCATTTTGGTAAAAAAAAAAAATAATAATAATAAGTATAATACATGTTTTTTGATGCCCCACTAAGAGATTGCTTCCACTTTCCATTGGTATTTTCACATGGAAGTGAAGAATATAGGCAAAGTTCAATAAAATAAAACTAGAAAAGCATCCTGTAACATGTTTTTTGACTAAAATAACTCCTCTAGGTAAATTTTCCTAATAACGACGCATTGCTAAATACCACAAAAGTGGTATCGATGGATTCCTCTCAACCTCTACTATTCGTATATAGTGGAGATAATGCGCACTTCCACCCCTGGACCCCAAAATCTGGGCACCGATAGTAGGGGAGGGCATGAAGTAGATCAGGGAAATTGCAGGATAAAGTATGAATACCAGGCATATTTTGCATGCAAAATCTTAACCAAATTACCTACCTAACTTTGCCTAGTTTTCAAGTTAGCCCTACCCAATGGGGGTCTTCGCCCCCCCTGGACCCCCCTTTCTTAAGGCATTTCGTGCTACTTCAGAACTTATTTTGTATGCAAAATCTTAAACCATTGGTCGCGGTTTTACATAAATATTTGTGCAGTAGGGTGGCTGGTTTACATTGTCTGGCAAGGTGCCATCAACGTCTATGACCGAATCTGCCTTTGCAGCAAATCATGCCATCTGCTGCTAATGGGTTAACCCAATTACCTACCTCACTTTGCCTAATTTTGAAATCAGCCTTTCCCTAGAGGGGGCTATGCCCCCCTGTGGATCTGATTAGTTCTGTAGGTGAAAATGCCGCGACCCACCACGAATAACCCTCACACTGCGCCATGATGACAGCAACTGAGACTTCATCTCATATATTCCTCAGGATTGGAAACTAGGACCGATAATGACGTGGCCACTCAATACAGGGCACTCTATAATTATACTGTAAACAATGGGGAATATTGTTCCATCTATCGAGAGAACATAACAGCACATGCAGGTAATTCATTGGGGGTTTCCGGGCCACAGCTTGTCGCTAGCCGTAAATATGTAAACTATCCATGTCTGAATTTCAGGACGAAGATAGTGGTTTTCGAGGTATTTTGCACAAGGTAATTTGTACGAAGTGCCCTAAATAGGGGGGGGGTCCAGGGGGGGGAAACCTTACTTGGCTAGGGCTTAATTCAAAACTAAGCAAAGTCAGGTAGGTAATTGGGTGAAGATTTTGCATAAAAAATATGTCCCGAAGTAGCACGAGGTAGCACGAAGTGCCTTAAGAGAGGGGGTCCCAGATTGTGGGGTCCAGGAGGTGGAAGCACGCATTATTTCCACTATATATGAACAATAAAGGTTGAGAGGAATCCATTGATACCACTTTTGTGGTATTCAGTAACATGGCGATATTCAGAAAATTTACCCTCCTCTAAACATGGCAATATTTTTACGTGCCTTTACATATCAATGCATCATGAAAACCATATGAATAGGGTGGGTGAAAAATGCTCCGAGAGGTTCAGCGCAGCGAGAAAACACCCCAGCACGAAGCATCGTGCGCTTTTGAACTTCTCAAGTATGTGGGAGTAGGTGAAAATATGTCTCTTTGTGAATGGGTTAAAGAGTACCAAATTACATTACAACATAGCTGCATAAACACACATTAAAAATGGTTCACCATGGCAAAGGCCAATAAATCTCCATTACATACATTCTAGCAAACCTCAGCAGGAACATTCCCTTATAAATTCCCAGCAAAAGAAGAACCAGCCCAAGTTCTGTCTTGTCAGAATGGCAGAATATACCTAGTTGAGGTTTCTTGGCTCATGGTACAGTTTGAAATCTAAAATCCATAGTAATAGTGATAGGATCCTATCATGAAAAACTACCTAATCTCATTACAACATCAAGTGTAACATGAGTCACTACAAAACAAGTGTAACTTCCTGAAACTTCAAAATAAGTTTTGAAAAATTATATATAATTAGTAATACAATTGAACATAACCACCTCTCAGTCCTGCGACTTCTTCCTCTCAACTCAAGAGCCCGACTGCTTGTAGCAAGCCGGGGGAACTACCAGCTAACGTTATAGGCCTACTATTCAGACAAATAACGGTACATTATTAAACAACTCCCTCTCTTCGAACTTGCTTCCTTCGTTTTCCCTTTCATAAATATTTTCTCTCACTTCAATACTTTCCTACATCATCTTAATATGTCCTCCGATACACTTAGATCCTCCCATCTATCAAAAAATACCAAAAGTGACCTACCTGGAGCGGCCAGGAATAAAATAAGACGAAGTGGTCACGCGTTCGTCGCCTCGGCCTCCGCCACCGTGCTCATCCCTGCGAGGGAATCATTCGCTCCGGGCGGAATCCTGCCTCGGGATATCAATTGGCTCGATTGTGTGCTTTCAGGGATATTGCGCGGTCTTAATCCCTTTGAATAGATTAACGAAAACACTTTTCTTGTATATCAGTCAGTCCCTCACTGGGCGTTTGTATGAGAAATTAATAATTCAATGTTTCTCAGAATGACAGAAGTATACTTTCGTTTTATAAACGATCTACTGACAAACGTTCGTTCACGTGTCGTGACGCGGGACACGGCTTTTAATCGATTAGGATATTTCTAATAAGTTAATACCGCTTTGCATGCGTGAGAGTCTTTCAATAATTTTTCTTTCTTTTTTTTCTTTTTCTTCGGAAGCCATATAAGAGCTTGGAATTCAACTGTCCAAACAAACAAATACCACAGTTTTAAACAAAGTCCGGACACATGCATAATATAATGCACAATACAACCAAACTCATGGTTGCCAAGGACAGCAAACACTAGTCAGACGTATGCGACAATAAATCATTTATAATTATTGACTGTTCAAATGTCACACGCGCCTCAAATCGACCGGCGGAACCAATGACCAGAACCCACTGCTGTGTCTACCAACGGAATTTATTTGGCCTAAGGCTATAGGACAAGGACGTGACAGTCCCACTGACAGTCACTTGTACAGCACCGCTCGGAGATGCTGCTCTAAATGCCAGAAGGGGAATTGATTCAATTATAGTTGTTTAATGTAGTGGCATTACAGTTCATATATTTTTGGATTCGCATGTTGATTTAGACTAAGGAATGGTTCGATCAATGGTGGGTGTGACCCACAAGTGTATTGCTTCAGAGTTCGTACGAAAAATTGCTGATTTGGTACAAAAACAGAGAGTGGATTTATGCTATATTCGCTTTACAAATACCGAGTGCTTTCCGACAAGACCATTTCTTTAAACGTAGTTTTAAAAACGGCTTCATTTGAAAACAAATGCAAAATACCCTAATGTCCTTTCTATCTGGAGAAAAGTCGGCAAAAATATGATAAAAGGTGCCTAGACCAAGGACTCCCTTTACCTCAAGAAGGAACGGTGCGGAAAGGTTGGGCAAATTTGTATGCGCTATTGCCACTGGCTTGGTCGCATGTTAATTCAGACTCATGGTCTTAGTCCAAGTTCAGGTGGCTTTAACTCCTTTATATCTGGTGTTATCAATCGAAGCACGGGGTTTCCCTGGCCAATCCACTGGGTTTCACGGTCGAGGTGTGTTTGTATTTTACTTTCATTGAGTTGCTGTCAGTCAAGACACTTCACAAAACCAACACAACACTACGCTGTTCTAGATGTACAGTACTTTCTAGTGATACCTTGTTTCCAGAGCTATATTATTTTATAATGATACCTTTTGTTTCCAGAAGTATGGTACCTAATAATGATAACCTGTGTCCAGAAGTATAGGGCTTTACAATACCTTGTTTCCAGAATTATAGTACTTTAAAATAATGCCTTGTGTCCAGAAGTTTAGTACTTTATAATTACACCTTACTTCCAGAAGTATAATACTTTAAAATGAAACATTTATAAAATCTAAATTGATAATTTAGTTTTACGGCCTTCAATCGACATGCTGCTCACTCACCCACACTGCTGCAAAAAAAAGACACTGTGCCATACCTTGTTTCGGATATTTGGATGAGCAATTTAGGCGTTATGGTAACGGGTGTCAGCTGAATAAATTTAGCGGGAGAAAGTGTAGAATTCATGGGGGGGGGGGGGGGGCACAGTGACTCATGAATTCTCCAAAGCTAGCCTCGAACAGGCTGTTAAAAGTGGGAAAGCACAATTGAAGAATGGAGAATGGTTTCCTCTGGTGACTCTTCGATGGCCAGTATACGTTGAGTGAAAATTGCCAATGAACGGAATTATACCTTCTGCTTCGTAGCAAAGACATAGCAAGAACCACAGTAGGGGCTAAGGTTACCAAAAGAGTTATTGTCAAATAAGAAAAATCACGCTATGGCCAGCAAAACCCCCAAATTTAAATATTATTGATGGTCACACTTGGACTATTGCTTGTTTCTCGATCTAGGAAAACCTTGTTTATACCTCCCCTTTTCTGTTGAGTGTTATGTATGTCTGAATGGGATTGACTGTCTACCCCAGCAGTGCTGCTTCTGGCAGTATTACTGGGGGTCTGTATTACCTAGCAGGGGTAGGCCCAGTTCATTATCCGGGGCGAAACGTGTGCCACCTTTCGAATCTGACTGGCTACACCATTAACTTTAACTAAGATTAGCTTTACACCAAATCTGAGGCAGGTTTCCTCATGTCACTAATTAAAGCAGATATTGGTAGTGGAAATAAAGGATGGAGTAGTTATATTGTGAGGCGCTTTCGTGCATGGTTATGTGCGTGTGTGCGTCTGTTACTAATTATAGTAGAGATGGATAATGGAATCAAAATGAATATTCTTGCGTGGCGCTTTCGTGCATGTTTGTGTACGTGTTAGTGTGCCACGACTGCATAAGTGAGTGACCTATTAGAGTCATACCAGGCAAAAAAAAAAGTCTCGACATGCTTTGGTTACCAAGTAATTATATATCATGTAGCATGCCAGGTAACATGGTTCGTAATGGTCTATCTTATCAATTGTATGCCATTATATTTTGCTCATCCGCCATTCACATACTCAGTAGGCGAACGTGAAGAGGAATCAGTTCAGTACCAACAGCCAAACTTCTGACCAACGTTCTATACTCTGTTGGTGGGCAGATATATTTGTAGATGAGTATGGGGGTAGCGAGGACTCTGGCTATGGTGGAAGTATCAGTTTTTTTACCCGACACTAATATGCTTTGTCCAGGAAACATTTTATTTTGTAGGTTAAATAACCATTTTTTTTCAATTGGCAACATTTTTGCCATAAATGAGAAGTGTCTCAGAATTCATCGATCTATCGATCCTATGTTCTATTTACCTTGTTAGTGATAAGTGGCTTGCAACGAGTTGTCACGCACAAATGTTCACTTGAAATTATTGGTGTTTCAGTTGTGCTATGATGAAGGCTTGGTGGGGACATGGATGATTTGGTAAAAATACACTAGGAATTCAAATTAAAAACAACAAAAATGCCAGTCTTTAACAGTATTTAATTATACATTTCGCCACAAAAGCAATAATACATTTATTAATAAATATACTGTATAATAAAAGCCAAAATATTGCGCAAGAAAGCAAATCTTTTCT
>BOPN01000122.1:492104-494604 GCA_017312705.2 Penaeus japonicus
TCTTATTCTTTTTTTTTTCTTTTTTTTTTGTATACTCGTCTAAACGTCTTTTTTTCTATCGCAAATATATTTTTTTCTCCATTATTTGAGTGTTATCGAAATAACATTAATCATTTAACGTCCTTGAGGTCTTCCCAAACATAAAAAAATGGGCGTCTGAACGAAGGGTTAAAATCACCAAGGGTTGTTTTTTCTGGGAAGGGCAAGCGACTCGGCCAGATCCTAACCGCCTCTTAAGGCTTTTGTTTACGTTCTTCCTCATCTCTTTCTTACTCGCTGAAATTCTGTTTTATATTCTCTTTTTTCGTTTTCTCTTCTCCCTCCCCCCTCTCCTCTCTCCCTCTCTCTCTCTCTGTTTCTTTCTCTTTCTCTCTCTCTTTCCTTTTCTTTCTCTTTCTCTTTCTCTTTCTCTTTCTCTTTCTCTTTCTCTTTCTCTTTCTCTTTCTCTCTCTCTCTCTCTCTCTCTCTCTCTCTCTGGCTCCCTATTAGTTACTAGAAGCTCTAATAGAAGTCTTATTAAAAGAATAATTAAGTCCTTTTAAAGAAATAACTATATTAACTACGCTTTTGAAAAGATTACTACCTTTAATACATTTTCTCTGATAAATCTTATAAGAAATATCATTAAGTATTTTTTAGATAAAGATAGCTATATTAACTAACTTTTTGAAAACATGACTTCATTTATTACATTTTTAAACCTACGAGTTTCACAAAAGGTTATAGAAAAAACACAACAGTTATCAAGGAAGACCCTGTATCCTTTGCGGCGAAGAAACTAACCTTAATATTTTCCTTCAAGTTGTGCTGGGCGAGTGATTTTCTGCGCTCCGTTAATTTCCTAGGTCTCTTTTTATGCATCGGCCTATGTAGCTGACATTAAATGAGATAAACTCTTCGATAACCTGTATTCAAAGACGTGATAAAAATTCATGTCCTTCGAGAAATATGATTAGCATTAATTTCGTAACTCGGTCTCGTTTTGGGTCTTGCGGTGAATATATGGTTCTTGAGACTATTATAGACATCGTGTTTGTATGTAAAGATGATCACTTATCCGGTCTTTATTTTACTACCTTGTTTATCGTAAAACTGATATCTAGATTCGTTTGCATTTGACCAAATTTAAAAGCTGTTCTCGATCTTAGATACATTTCAATAAGGTGTATGGTCTTTATGTGAATTGCATTCCACAAATGTCTTCCGTTTTCTTCCACTTCTTTTAAAATATTCATTAATGAGATAAAGACCAACGTCTTGATTATATTCGGTGTTTTTTGCCTGTCCATCTTTGGTGAGTCATCTGCTCTGCTCCAGCCATGTTGACAATAACAGAAAAAAGTAGTAAAGTCAGTGTTGCAATATTTCTTTAAGAACGCTGATGATACCCTCGCGGCTTATAAGTTGCTCCTCCCAGCCCGGGTAAGGAGAAAGCAATAATCATTATGTGAAAAGGACTTTTCGCAAGGATATGAATAAGAATGAATAATTCCATAATGCGAAGTGCATATCTTGCACTGTGGGATTATGCACTGACATTCATACCTACCTTTCCTGCAATTTTATCACAATGACCTCGATTCAAGAGGAAGAAGCAAAGAGGAGAAAATATTACCGAACATGTTTGCTTTAGGTCAGACACCCGATTCTTTTCCTCTCCGTCTGGAGGCCGGCGAGCGGGCAGAGCCACAGCAGATCCAGGCAAGAATCTCAGTTTCAGAGATTCCGCTTCGGCGCACAAACGGTCATGCGTTTTCGCAGACGCATGGCAGACAGAGACACTTATATACATACACACACACACACACACACACACTTGAATTCACTAAGGATTATCTTTAAAAGGAGATAACAAATGCTAAACCCGCAATAAAAGTTAACGGGTTAGCTGCAACTCAAGCTACATCCATCTAAACAAATCCTCGTAGGTTGCGTTGTACAAACTTCATTTTTTATTACACGGTTGATTTCTTTTTATATATTGACTTGATGATCCAATCAATATTAGACTTCAATATCTAATCATTTGTCTGAAATAACAAGACTATTTTTTTAATGGATAATGGAAAACTATTGGATATCATAGGCTCATTAGGATCATTTTTGTTAACTAATGGTAGAATAAAATTTACCTTTATAAAAATTCGAAGTTAGAAATGAATATGAAAATAGCCATATCAGCCTCAGATAATTAATTTACTTCAATTCAAGTTAATTAAATTGTACATCAACAAAATTATTTTCTGTCATATATTCGTGAATGGATTGGGTATTGTTGCTTATTTAAGCTGATTTCAAATAATCACACACACACACACACACACAAACACTCTCAAACATACACACACACACACACAGACTCACACACACACAGACACACACACACACACACACAAACACTCTCAAACACACACACATATTCTCTCACAAACAAAGTATGGAAATATTGAGAAAAGAAAAGTTAGTAAAGTTTTTAATAATTTCTAATACATAAAAAAAT
>BOPN01000122.1:499604-504604 GCA_017312705.2 Penaeus japonicus
GATAATAGTAACGATGATGATAATAGCAATAACAGTAATAATAATGATAGTAATAACATTGATAATGATAATAATAACAGCAGTTGTAGTGGTAATGATGATAAATACAATGATAACAGTGATGACGATGGCAACCGTAGTAGTGATGATAACAACAGCAATAATGATAACGATGATGATGACCATGAAAAAGACAGTAACAATAACGATACTACTAATAAAATTGATGATGATAATTACACAAATAACACTGATAATGGTAATGATAATGCTGGTGGTAACAATCTTGATAATGATAGAGTAATGACAATATATATAAGAATAAAGCTATCAGTAATGATCATTATCAATATCATATCATTATTATGATTTATATCATTATTGCTATTTTCAATACTATCATTATTATCATGATTGTCATTATCATTGTTATTATCATTATTACTGTTTTTGTTATTATTATTATTATTAGTTTTTGTTATTATTAATATCATTAGTATGGTTATCAATATTATTATTATCATCACGATCGTTATCATTGTTATTAGCATTAATACTATTATCATTGTTATTAACGTTATTATCATTATCATCAGTATTATCATTATTAACATTATCATTGCTATGAACATAATTAATTTCATCTTTAGTATCATTATCATCATTATAGTCATTATAATTGTTATTATCATTATTGCCACTATAAATATTACTATCAATATTGTCATTATGATTGTTATCATCATTATCATCATCATTTTTACCATCATCATCATAATTCAACAGCTCTCTTCTGAACATTTAATTCCAAAAATATAAATCGCCAGTGTGTCCACAAGCCACACAAAAGACTAAAGAAACAATAGTTGCATACACCAAAGTTGCATTGTCAAATATATTATCCCACATACCAGCAGCCGCCTTGCCTCCCTGTCAGTGCCTCTGGCTCTTCAGGAAAATATTTGTGGACACCGGTGTTTATCATTATTATTATTATTGTTATTAATGTTGTCATTGTCATTATTATCATCATTATCGTTATTATCATTGTCGTTATTATCATTATCATTGTCATTATTATCATTGTCGTTATTATCATTATCATTGTTATTATTGTAATTTATTATTATTATAATTATTATTATTATTATCATCATTATTATTAATAATGATCAGTTATCATTATTATTATCCTCATCCTCATTATTATCATCATCATCGTTATTATCATCATTACCATTAATGATAATGATTATCATGATCATTATCATTATCACTGATATGGCTAACATTGTTATTATCATTAACACAATTGTTATTACTATTATCATCATTATTATCATCACCAATATAATTATTGCTATTACCAGTATTGCCTTTATTATTATGATTACTCTTGTTATTGCTATCATCACCATTATCATTGTTATAAATAGCATTCGTGTTATATTCATTCTAATGTTAATAACAATAATGATAGGTCTCATTAACATAATTACTACCATTATCAGTAAATGTGTTGTGATAATTACATAAGTTACCATTATCATCATCATTGTTGTTATTGTTATCATCATGAATATCCTCATCATTATTCTTTTTGTTGTATTACGATTTTTTCATTATCATAATCATTATTTTCATCGTATATCTTGTCATGATTATTTTAATTCTATCATCACCGATTAAGATGCCATAAGAAGCGAAATTTAACTGACATAATCATATATATCAGCAGTCCTCAAGGATCCCGGATGTATTAAGAAAAGTTATATTTATGATTACTCATGGTAGTATATATGCTGGCGCTGATATACCGTACGTTTCTATAAATATGTAAGGCAATCCAAGTGGCTTATAACTGTACAAGTCGCAGCATACGGGTCCGCTCGTTTCTGCTTTTCGCTTCGTTTTCCTCTTCCGGGAGGAAAACATGGCCACTTGTTTGGCCATCTATAAGCTTCTAAATGATAAGCTTCACACTTATAAGTTACATGGCATTTACTCTCGGAAGCACTGCTCTTTCTATTACAAGATCTAGCGGCTGCTTGTAATAGCCAGGCGAGCAAATTTGAGTTTCTCGGTTGTTAGCCATCGTGCGAGACCCACCTCCAAGGGCTGCCATGAGGCTGTAATCATGCGCGTGGCTCATGATAGGTAAGGGCGTGGGGACTGAGCTCAACAATGCTTAGTTTTAAGTTATTCGTTTGCCATTGGACTACCTAGTTCTATTATCATTTAGCTCAATGGACAAAGTATTGGCAGAATTCTCAAGACATTATGCTTCAGAAAGACATTATGCTTCAGAATGACATGGGTACAGATGAACTTAATACGATTTCATGATACATTATCCCAAAATGATTCTGATTTCTTTCTTTCTTAATTTGCAGAACCTCTCCTAGAGTGAGCAGGATCTACAAAGCTAGCATGACCGTCAGCAAGTCTCAATCCAACCGAGACTCGTACGTGTTCGCGAGAAAGAAGTCCTCTCTTTTAACGGTCATCAGACGTGTAACGAACTCTTGCTCTCCCCTTCCACGTCATCTCCGTTTTCTATGTCCGTGACTAGGCGTTATTCTTAGGGGAGGATGTCATTTTTATTTTTAGCTTATTAGGGACGCAATGGATTCATAAGTGATGAAGATAAATGTATGAATGGGGTCGTGTTTCGGGGTAAAGGTCGCGGCTTATTCCATCGAGACAAGGAGGTTATGCAACTAAAGTAATGATAGTAATATTGATAACAGTAATGACAGATTTAATCATTGTAATAATGCCTATGGTAAGAATAATAATGATAACATTAATTATAGATAACATTATATATAAGAATAACAGCAATAATGATGGAAATATAATGATAATAATAACTGCAAAAATAGCAATAATCATAATCATGAAGTTAACATTATGATGATAAAATAAAGAGTAAAAAACTATCATCAATAAAAAGAGAGACTAATGCTAATGATAATAATAACGATGATAATGATGATGATGATGCCGACGATTACAGCATCTACTGCCACAAAAGCAGCAACATTGATAACAAAATGATAATAACAGCAACGACAACATCAAAAACAATAATTATTATAAAATAAAAACTATAATAAAATTGAAGGTAATGACGATAACAATAATGTTGATTAAGATCATCATCATTATGACTATGATTATCACTATCATTATCATCATCATAATCACAACAATAACTATAATGAAAGTATTGATGATGATAATAATGATAATTACATTATTTATGATGATAATGATGGTGATGGTAATGATAGTATTAATAACAACAATAATAATAGCAATAATGATAATAGTATTAGTAATAGTAGTAAAAACAATGATGATAAGAACAACAGTGATAATGATATTAATAGTCATACTCATCATGAACACTGACATCATCATAATTATTATAGTCCTCCCCGTAACAATCATAATAATAGCAGTATTGATAACAATCTATAGATATTGACGATAGGCATCATTACCATCCTTATCATTAGTAGCATAATTATTATCTTAGTCATCGCGTAAAGTAGATCGAATACACTTTAGTCACAAATTGGGACACCAGTTCTGTAAGCACACTTAGAGGTCACAGTGGTCTCTTTAGAGTCGAAATTTCGCAAGTCATAAGACGTCTTTATGTAAATGTAATAGCAATTTATCATATTTGTTTATAAAGAGAAAGGGAGATGTGTCTTAGTGTATGTACAAAGTCTTTATCTGGTTTATTAATTAAGATACACCTATGGACAGGAACGCTGATAAAAAGTTTTGTTCTCGAACGGTATGAAATATGCATGATTATATACTATACTCTCACAATCATAATCATCAAAATAATTATGGAGTTTTACAATACAACAAAGAATTAACACCAAACTGGAAGTAAGCTTTGGTGAACTATGTCTACGACAATATTTCGGTTTCGAAGAACGACAATATTTCGGTTTCGAAGAACGACAATATTTCGGTTTCGAAGAACGACAATATTTCGGTTTCGAGAAAAAGAAAGAGGTCGCTATCGAGGGATCCTCAATCCGACGGAAGCAGGATGTCGGCAGGTGCGTAGAGCTCTCTCTTTCGTCCCATCTTGCAAGGTGAGCTGCCTCCGAGAGACATGTGTGTTGAGAAAGATCCAAGGCTGGGCGGAGGTCCTAGCGGGTATGATTCACAGAGAGGAAGAACGGCCGGCCAACTGCCCTCACCCGCGGCTATCCACACGCCCGCGAGAGTCAGGGCAGAAGGGAATTGTGGCTGGATGGTGGATCGCTGGATGTGACAAGAAGCTCCAGAGCACTACTGGAACCTGTAATATGGTCGTACATTATAGGAGCATTATAGGATGGACAGTGCATTGTGACGGCAACATGGTCATTGGGTCATCTATCATGTACACTGTATACCTGGTATATGTTGCAGTTTTAGGATATATTTGATGTGGATTGAAGGTATGAGTCTGAATGTGATTTGGGACAGTGGTTCTCAACCTGTTTACCACCACACCAACCACATCCCCTTTAGTTGCTGGTACTTGTCTCTGCCTCCCCCCCCCCTCCCTCATACCTTTAACCACATGATTAATGATATCTCCTAAATTTGAAGGAAGAACTGATTATATGCATTTTATTATTTTTTTTATTTTTATTACGCAAATTATTTTGTATAAACAATACTTGTTAAGTGAATTCCTAATATCTGAAAAGAAATATACTTACTTTCTCCTTCTGGGCTTGCCTATCCCCCCCCCCCCTTCTTTGAAATCTTTACGCCAAGGTTAATAACCACTGATTTAGGCTGCTTTATGTTAACCAAGTTACGCGTTGTCAAACAAATGCCTCATTTTAGAAATATATATATATATATATATATACATATATATATATATATATATATATATATATATATATATATATATATATATATATATATATATATGAGGTTGGGGCAGAAGCTACCGGTAATATATATTACAT
>BOPN01000122.1:519604-524604 GCA_017312705.2 Penaeus japonicus
TCACCATCATCATCATTATCACCATCATTGTCATCATTATCATCATACCACTGTCATCACCATCATCACTACACCGTCATCATCACCATCGCCAGCATCTTCATCTTCATCATCATCTTTATAGCTTTCTCGTTATTTAAAACCAACTTTTATGATCAACTGAACGCATTTCTTTGACGCCGGAAGCCGGTTTTTCTTCAGATGTTTGGAAATGTTTACATCAATGTTTATATAACGTCTAAATCATTCTTCGGCTTTTCCAAAGGACCTTCCTTAGCCTCCGGATTATTTCGCTTTATAAGAAAAAAAACAAACAAACTACAGTCTGATTAGAAGAAAAGAAAAAGAAAAACGATATAAATAATATTCTCTAGTAGAGCTTTCCCGGCCAGTATTACCAACTTCGCCGTTTCACACAGGTTATGTTGGTAGGCGTGGAGCTGAGGTAAGATTCCTATGCTAATGTTGTTGACGCTGATGACTATTCGTCTTGGGAAGACATCGCCACGAGGGTAAGAATATACACTTACTTGCGCATCTGTGTTACATATAAACGTGTGTGTAGATTAATATCCTCCTGTTTGTCTGTCTTATCCATTTATAGCTGTTAATTAATCGTGTTGTTTACTTATCTTATCTTGTCGTCACTCTCTCTCTCTCTCTCTCTCATCAAATCAAATTTCTCTCTGGGCTCTCTCTTTTTCCTCTCTCTCTCTTTATCCTCTCTCTTAATCTCTTTCTCTTTCTTTCTCTCTCTCTCTCTCTCTCTCTCTCTCTCTCTATCTCTCTCTCTCTCTCTCTCTCTCTTTCTCTCTCTCTCTCCCTCCCTCCCTCCCTCCCTCCCTCTCTCTCTCTCTCTCTCTCTCTCTCTCTCTCTCTCTATCTCTCTCTCTCTCTCTCTCTCTTTCTCTCTCTCTCTCCCTCCCTCCCTCCCTCCCTCCCTCTCTCTCTCTCTCTCTCTTATATATATATCAGTTTTTTTCCTTGCTCAATCATACCAAAGTACATTTGTATTTGTATGCAATATGTCAGTGTCGATGTGTACAAATCATTTCGCATGGGCACACACTTGTGTTTGTGTATGTTATGTGTGAATGTGTATATGTGTATGTGCTTGTATTTGTATGCGTGTATGTCTGTGTGCTGATCTGTTCCTTTTTCCTTTACTCCTACAAAAGCAATCTCAGATATACCAGAGAGAGATTCCCCTGCGGTCGCTGAAACCGCTCCCGCCATCTGTTTGGACCCAGACTGTTATTTTGGCCTCTCCTTCGGTGGGAAATACGATTACATCTTGGAAAATGGTAGTGTGATTACTCTGATGATATATCTGATGTTTTTTTTTGTATATACAAATCTATCGATACCTCTATCTTACTAATATTTTCCCCAATACATTCATCTTATGCTTAACCAACGGGAAAATAAGGTAGATAATACTACAAATATAAATGTTATAGAAATAAAAGAAAGGGTTATTTGGGATCTGATTCCATCTCTCCCCATATATAAAACAATCCATATATCTATCAATTTCACCCTCCTTCCTGTTTGTCTCGCCTATCTCCTATATATATCTGCCTATATTTGTCTCTCTCTCACTTTCTAAAAAGTCTCCAAACCGATGACCTTGGAGGGACCTCAGCACCTCAGCCTTGACCAGCTACCGCTCCTCAGCCGGGGCGCCCCGTCGCGTCGCCGCCGGTAGAGGTAGTGACACCTGACCCCTACCAAGGTCGTTTCCGGCTTGCCATAGCGAAGAAAACACGACCTTACCATACAGAGCCTCCTTTGATCCTCCTCACAAGGGAGTACAAGGTCTCTCGAGGAAGAGAGATTCAAGTCAACTAACTAATCGGTCTCGTTTTCAACGGAAATTGTGTGTTTTTATCTTGTTAGTGTACAATTATCATGCACTTTTATGTGGTTATTTTTTGTGTTTCGTATTATCTTTATATTTTAAAAACTTTATTATTTTGCCTGTTATGGTGTGTGTGAGGGAGAGATGGAGAAAGAAAGAGAGAGAGAGAGAGAGAGAGAGAGAGAGAGAGAGAGAGAGAGAGAGAGAGAAGAGAGAAGAGAGAAGAGAGAAGAGAAAGAGAGAGAGAAGAGAAAGAGAGAGAGAAAGAAAGAAAATGAGAGAAAGAAAGATAAGAGAGAGAGAGAGAGAAAAAAAAATAGTGCAATATTTCCTGGTACCTCAAAACACACGATACTGCACCGCATCTAAACAACAACTGTTAACTTATCTAATCCCCCTTCCCTGAAAGATCTGAACTCTCCTGAAAGTCACCTGCAGCAGTTTTACAGTTCCCTCAGACCAGCCTAACCTTCTCGAAACCGTTGCTGACACATCGACAACAATAACAAGCCGCAATTTTCTTCCGTTTTGAGGTCTCCGAATGGACACTTGCTTGATCATTAACGTCAGTCACCTGCCGCCGCGCCTATTGCTGCCGCATTAGTGACAGAACAATTAGCGGAATAACAGCTGCAATGAATTATCAACAGGTTGCGAAAGGGGGATACAAAGCGCGAGAATGTGGAGACACGAGAGAGAGAGAGAGAGGGGGGGAGGGGAGAAAGAGAGAGAGAGAGAGAGAGAGAGAGAAACAGAAACAGACATAGAGAGAGAGAGAGAGAGAGAGAGAGAGAGAGAGAGAGAGAGAGAGAGAGAGAGAGAGAGAGAGAGAGAGAGAAACAGAAACAGACATAGAGAGAGAGAGAGAGAGAGAGAGAGAGAGAGACAGAAACAGACATAGAGAGAGAGAGAGAGAGAGAGAAAAAACAGAAACAGAAACAGACATAGAGAGAGAGAGAGAGAGAGAGAGAGAGAGAGAGAGAGAGAGAGAGAGACAGAAACAGACAGAGAGAGAGAGAGAGAGAGAGACAGAAACAGACATAGAGAGAGAGAGCGAGAGCGAGAGCGAGAAACAGACATAGAGCACAAACACAGAAAGATCAAAAGTAGGAAAAAAAGAGTCCAGAGGATCCCCGAAGATGGTCCCCGAGTGCAGCCGAGGGCGCGAGGGAGCGGCAGGGAAGGCAGGGTGACGGATGAACAGGCGCCCTAATGTAACAACCTCGAGGCATGCAACCGGCGAGAAGGAGGCGCTGGGCTGGGCTGGGCGAGAGGGAGGCGCTGGGCTGGGCTGGGCGAGAGGGAGGCGCTGGGTTGGGCTGGGCGAGAGGGAGGCGCTGGGCTGGGCTGGGCGAGAGGGAGGCGCTGGGCTGGGCTGGGCGAGAGGGAGGCGCTGGGCTGGGCTGGGCGAGAGGGAGGCCCTGGGCTGGGCTGGGCGAGAGGGAGGCGCTGGGCTGGGCTGGGCGAGAGGGAGGCGCTGGGCTGGGCTGGGCGAGAGGGAGGCGCTGGGCTGGGCTGGGCGAGAGGGAGGCGCTGGGCTGGGCTGGGCGAGAGGGAGGCGCTGGGCTGGGCTGGGCGAGGGAGATGGTGGGGGGACGGGCTGGGGGGGGGAGGTGTGCTTTGCTTTATTTCATTGTTAAAGGATAGAGAGGGGGAGGGAGGGAGGGAAGGGAGAGAGAGAGAGAGAGAGAGAGAGAGAGAGAGAGAGAGAGAGAGAGAGAGAGAGAGAGAGAGGAGTGAGGGAAAGAGAGATGGAAGAAGGAATAGAGAGAGATGGAGTAAGAGACAGAGAGAAATAGAGAGAGAGAGAGAGAGAGAGAGAGAGAGAGAGAGAGAGAGTGAGTGAGAGAGAGAGAGAGAGAGAGAGAGTCTTCATATATTGGGTTACTTCAAGGTCTATGTAACTTACTTTATAAGTTTACGAATATTTGAAGATGCTAAGGAATTCGTAGCCTTGCAGAAATAATAAAACAAAATAACAAAACGCGCAACAGAATATTTGTGTCATTCATAATCAGATAATTTCAAGGATCTGTATCCATCTCTCGTGTGTCTCTTAAGAACTGCATTCATCTCGTGTTTATCCCATAACTCTCCTCTATCCTCCTTTAGAGATAACCCTCCTGGGAAACAGGATTACCATATCCCATTTTCTGCATCAAGCGAAGACTGTAGTAAGTGACGTCACCATGTCAAGAGCCACGTCTGTCATCCTGCCTCTTATAATGACGCTGCTCATGATATCATCTCTATTCTCTCACAATGAACTAACCATCTAAGGTGACCTCAACCCGGTTCATGTGAGGCGATGGGGTTGGGATTGCTTTTCATTCATTACTACGGGAGAGAGAAGGGGGTGGGGTGGGGTGGGGGGAGGGAGAGAGTGAAGATAATCGTGGTTTATCTATAAAGATACTATGTGTTCTATACGACTGGTGTCAGCATGTAAGGTGGTACATCTTTCGCCTGAACTTTGTCAGATAAAATTGATTTGAGATTTGGGAAGTACATGAATCTGTGCATTCAGCTAGTAACCCTTACGTACGTGTGATGTTTTGGTGTGTTAAGCCTAGAGATTGTTGATGTAAGAGTCAAGTCATAAATGCCAACAATACATATCACTGAATTCCTAGCATGATACTTATTTATGTTGGGAATCAGATGTTGTCTCCACAGTGCCTACATATGTCACGTTTAGTCTTTTTAATTATTAATATTATTATATCAGTCATTATTTAATGAACGGGATGCATTCTTTTGATCATATTTACAATTTATATATACACATATAATACACTATATACACACCCTTTAGCTGAATGAACACCATAGAAAATTCTCTCTAGTATTGTGATGTTAGAGGCTCTTGTAAGGGTTCTTCCGAGTACCACTCAGCCATCTACAGATCAACCTCCTTTTCCATGCACTAAAGCAGTGCTCACTCAAAATATGCCTATTCAGGATAAGCACCTTACTTATTCAAACTTCACACGGTGCCTGGTTCTCGAGATTATGAAAATACTGCCACACAGTATTGTGTCTCATATAAAAAACACACACGTAATAATTCTTTATCTTAATCCCCGCCGTACGCCCGTTTCTCCTTCTATTTTCCTCTCAACCTCGCTGGTCTAGAACT
>BOPN01000122.1:559604-569604 GCA_017312705.2 Penaeus japonicus
CGGAATATTTCTCTTGATAAGCCAGGTTATAACCCAAGATAAGTGCTGATAAAAGCGTTATCTCTGTGTCATCTGAGTGTAAAGGGTAAGGATATCAAACATCTGGTACAAAGAAATTTCAGGTTTGATTTCAGGATAATTATATTTACTGATTATAGTCGCCATCACCCTTACCATGGCATCTGTCAGAATTGTCTTTATGATTTATGCGCTATGGTCGTAATAATTTGAAATATTTCGATTGTATTCCGTTTTTTTTTGCAATGAGATCTGCAACGAAGTAGAATTAGAGGTGTAGATATACATTCACGTAAAAAGGATACTTACGATAGTAATAATAATGATAATGACATGCCAGCAAAGGACATCAGAGACATAATTCATAAAGCCGTTATTGAAAATTATCCATTCTACCAATCCTACAATGCCATAGACTATAAGTATAAGTTAGTCACCCCCAGAAGCTGTGCCTGAGGGGGGCGTGGCGACCCCACCTTAAGGCGTGTGTGTTTACCTCACTCACGTCCCTCGAACAGCACGATGAGTCACAGCGTAGATGAAGTCGTGACTGGGTGGGTCACGACTGTTACCACCATTAGGAATATGGGGTCAGGGGGATGGGGTGGGGGGTGGGGGAGGGATAGGCTGGTCTTGTGAAGAGCGTGGTGGAGAAACCTGTATAAGCGCACGCATGAATACTAAGTTTCGAACATAAACATAAATGATATGAGATTTAAAAAAAAATTATGCCCGGCAATGAAAGCTAAGACGCTGGCCAATGAATACTTCATGATGTTTGCGATACATTTTCATTGCTCAATGCTCGGGTGTTATACGAGATTTGGCTTTCTCATGCATTTGATGGCATATGCAGTATGTACGATGTATCATCGTATACATTATATATATATATATATATATATATATATATATATATATATATACACATATGTGTGTGTGTAAATTTGATAAAATGGATATGCATACCCCCTCTCTCTATCTAACACTATATATCTTTCTATCCCTCTCTCTCCATCCCTATCTCTCTATCTCACTCTCTCTATCCCTCTCTCTCTCTCTATCTCACTCTCTCTATCCCTCTCTCTCTCTCTCTCTCACACACCAACACACACACACACACACACACACACACACACACACACACACACACACACACACACACACACACACACACACACACACACACACACACACATACACACACACACATACACACACACACACACACACACACATACACACACACACACACGTACACAAACACACACACCTACACATACACACACACACACATACACACACACATACACACACACACACACGTACACAAACACACACACCTACACAAACACACATTATTTACTATTTATATACACATAAACACATTCTGGACGGCATGCCCTGTGAAAATGAAGAATGCCTTTTATAATGCGAACGGATTTCATGGTAGGCACATAAAGTGTTCGGAAGAGGCCGCGGCGAGAGGAGGGTCTTATGTGGACTTGAAACACGCTTTGTTGTATCAGAAAGGATAGGTTCATTTTTGTGGGGAAGGATGTTTTTTTTTGTGTTTTTTTTTCTTCTTACTGAAGGATAGACTAGCCTTTGTTGCGCCAGGAGAAAGATAAGGACATCCTTCGAGTGTGTGCTTCGTTGTAATGAAAGGATGAGATCCACCCTAGAGCGAATACGCCTCGTCTTATAAACGAAGCTTGCAAGAAGCATCAAAAAGGAGCCAGAGAATTCCTCTCGGGGCGAACAGATGCCGGCCATGGAAGGGGCATTGGTCGGTCGTCGGTTCGGGTAGCAGCAGCCGTGGCTGAAGGTGACCCTGGGAGAGGCACGAACCTCACGGCATGACTCGGGCGAAGGCTCTCGAGCGAACGTGCCCAGAGTGCGATGCCCGCCGAGGGGTCGAATTTTAACGACTCCGAGACGAATCCAAGACGACCTGGATCTGGACGTTGGTCTCGGACGCCTGACTCGAGGCCCATCGATCTGTCTGGGATCCTGGGGGGATTATTGCAACAAGACGCCACTTGCAAAGGAATCGTTCGTCCCTCGAGAGTTGCTTCAAGACAATGGCTTTCCACCTTTATTCATTTCAGTGTGGCTGCTCCCCCCCCTCCCTCCCTTTTACCCTCTCCTCCTCCTCCTCCTCCTCCTCCTCCTCCTCCTCCTCCTCCTCCTCCTCCTCCTCCTCCTCCTCCTCCTCCCCTTCCCTCCCTTTGACCCTTTCTCTTCGCTTTATGTATGTCTTTGTCAGTCCATCTGTTTGTCAGCGCATCTGCTTGTTTGTGTATTCAAGCATTATCGCTACATTGCTCATTCTTAACGAGAGAATGAGAGAGCAGGAGGGTAGGAGAGGAAAGGATGCACTCCTCAAACCCTCTGCCGGAGACTGGTCATTACGTCATCGCTTAGTAGGGATGTGCCGAAGGAAGGAGAGTTGAGAAGGAAAAGAGGAAGGATGGAGGGAAGAGATGCGACAGCCGGAGGATAGGCAAACAGGCAGGCAGGCAGGCAGATGGACTGACAGACTGACAGACGGAGGCAAGACAAGTAGTTGGAAGAGACAGCACAGCACATCCGGCTGTTCACAAATGAGGCTGCCGTTGATGTTGCATGCAGGAGACCGCGCCGGATGTGTGGCATTGTTGGTTGACAGATAGCAGAGGCAAGCGAGGTGGAAGTACGTTACACAGTTGTAGTCGTGGTGTTAGCTGGCCGTGGGATTAAGTTTACGTACGCGGTGCTGTACCGAACACAGACCGGTTTTTCGCCGCGTCGCTTTAGGGGTCCTTACATCGCATTGCTGCTTAATGACCGAGGGTTTTTATACCGTATTTCGATGATGCAGACTTTGGAACCATCCGCCTCCCCCATATCTTGTGTCCTTCCCTCAGCGAGTTAAATGTCTTACCGGGTGAGGGTGGGGGTGGGGGTAGGGGGCCTCATTGGCACACCCACGGTTAGGTGGATGGGCGTCGTCTAGAGCCTTAGGGTTAACGAGGTTATGTTCAGGTACCCTTGCATAGTGCGAGGGTGACGTCATCTCTCGCCTGAACCCAAATGAACACCTGTGAACATGGTTGCCGCGAGACGAAGCGAGGCGGAGGCGGTTTCATGTGCGCTTGTTGTTTATTACATACGTTCTTTAATTTAAATTCCTATTTTGCTTTCTTCTATCTCTTATGATAGAAGATCGGAGCGAAAGAATGATTTCTCTGCTTGAAAGAGTGTCATGACGACGGGAACATGAAGAGTGCATGGAAGCGGCCTGGGCCTCACGTCCGCTTCCTTGTTATGGCGTGCGAGCCGTGGCCGTTGTTTCGTTTGCATGATTTTTGCATGAACTGAAACCAAACATTGTCGTTTTTGCTTGAAACTAAAACAAGATCGTCATAACAGCAGTGTAGGGTTGTGAATTATACCTGGCGCTGGTGAGTTATTACAAATTAATTTTGTATTTCTAAAGCGCCGTATAGTTATTTTTAGGGGAGAATAGTTTTGTCTTTGGTTTTGTGGTGTTCATAGCTGTATCAAGTATATATTTTGTCTAATATTGCTTAGAAGAGCAGTTCCAACCGGAAATGTGAACCCTGCCAACAGTATAACTCGACCGTTGATGTTAAAGGTGCACTAAAGGAAAACAAGGTTAATCTTCCCGTTTGTCGGCAGCCCTTTTGGCTTCGGCTTAAAGCAGATGGAGCATCATCTATGGATTTTCTTTCCTTCCCTAGGATTGTGTTTTGGGTCGACTTCTCTTAATCGCGTTGCTTGCTGCCTTATAAGAATATCTTGGAATTGCAATTGTAATTATGTAAGGCAAGCCTGTCATTATATTACGCATTTCTTTATTCGTCGACAGACTTGGTAATTCGGTCATCATTGGCTTTCTTCTGTTATCGAATTCCTCAGACAAAAATGTTTTCCTCCCAACAGGTCAACGCAAAGTACAGCGAGGAGCAGGCCGCCGAGTGCTTGGAATGGATTGCCGTAATCACAAGCGCCGACATCAACAAGTCTGGCGACGCCGACAATTTCTACGAAACCCTGAAGAACGGACAGCTGTTGTGCCAGTAAGTCCTCCCGTTCGTTAGCGAGTCCACTTTGATTATACGATTTCCGCCGGGAAAGTTTGATGATTCGTGCGCGGGCTTTTAGAGTTTGTCTCTGTAGAAAGACTAATATTTTTTTTTTTTTGCTTCCCTTTTTTTTTGAAAAGTATTCCGTTTAAATTTTGAAGTCTAGTTATACAACTTTACTTTTTATTTGTTGTTATTATTTTCAGTCTATGAGACGGGATCTTATTAATTTCCTTTGCTATTACCAGGGTGATTAACGCCCTCAAGCCCGGCCAGATCAAGAAAATCCAGACCTCCGCCATGGCCTTCAAGTGCATGGAGAACATCAATGCCTTCGTGGAGGGTGCCAAGGCTTGCGGTGTGCCCACGCAAGAGACTTTCCAGACGGTCGACCTCTGGGAACGACAGAACCTCAACTCTGTTGTTATCTGCTTGCAGTCTCTAGGCAGGAAGGTATGTAGGACTGTGTGATGCCTTTAGTTTTGTATTCTCTGAAGTTTGGTCATCGACTTGTGTGAGAGTTGATGCCGAATGGCTTCACTTCACTTGTACCGGAAACGGAAACGTTATCCTGAGTATGATTTATATTTGTCGGGAATCACACGATGCACATTATATTAATTGGTAATAATAATATTAATAATTCCATGTAGAATTCATATACAAGAGACAAGAATACAGTGTTCTTTTCATCCTATTTCAGGGATCTCAGTTTGGAAAGCCTTCCATCGGCCCTAAGGAATCTGAGAAGAACGTCCGCCACTTCAGCGACGAGCAGCTCAGGGCCTCCGAGGGCATCGTCAACCTCCAGTACGGTTCCAACAAGGGTGCTACTCAGTCCGGCATGTCCTTTGGCAACACTCGCCACATGTAAAAGCAGTCTTTGCAGTCTTTCACTTTCACTTCATTTAAAAATGTAGTTCGACATAATTCATCATGTTTCTAATATGTTCCAATAAAGGATAGCGGGAGAATTTCTTTTATACAAAAAATAGATTAAAAATGAAAAAATGTATTGGCAGTGGTATGCCTAGAACTGTTCCAATCAGAATTTGTAGAACTGCAGAATATTCACCAATAATAGATTAAAGCCGATGAAACGACCATAAATGTAGCATGTATGTAACATGTTGCTACCATTTTATAGCATAGGAGCTGGTCATATTAGATCCAAATCTCAAAGCAAGATGAACTGCTTCAAGATCTGTATGAAGTCCGAATAAAATGCTCTCTTGTTAGGTGATGACTAGCACCATTGGTTCATTCCTATAGTGAGGCATTTTCTAAACACATCACGGTTTTAGTTATCAAAGAATTAAAAGCATAGATACAATATCAAACCATAATTGTCCATCCAGGCTTTTTTCATATTTTACTAATTTGTAAGCTTATTATAGTACAATTTATACAAATATAAGTGTTATACATTATGCAGTATAAAATGTATTTAAATAATGTTATTCTATGAAAAAGAAATTCATATATATGAGAAGTATTCCTTATTTATCATTAGTCACAGCTCATCTGTAGCATTATAATGAAATTAATATAATTTCATTTTTCTTTTTTTTTCATTGAAATTGTATTCTCTTATTTTACTTTACCATTGTATGTGTGGTATGAAGTTTTATTTTATTTTCCTAATAGAGAAAATATAGTCTTGTTTGAGCTGTCACATTCCAGTTTGAGAGAAATTTTGTATGGAAATGAAATAAAAAGTTCAATACTGTTCAGAGATTAATTATCCTTCACTATATAACCAATATGTTATATCCTACACAATATACCATGTTTTATGTAATATATCATATACAATATATCCCCCTTATTTAATTAAGGGTTATTGTTGGGCCACTCTACTGAAAGCAAGATTATAAAGCAATCTTAAGGGAACTGGTTAACAACATTATACATTTTTGAAAAATGCATTCTATTCATAATATTTGTCATTTTATACAATAGGTTTAAAGAAAAATAGCAGATTATCTTACTCTTTGAATATTTTAGGGGGTCAATCTGCTGTTCACTGATTGTTTCCAGATTATAATTGGCTTATTTTGTACTTGATTTCCATGTCTTCAATGAAATTTGCCTATTTTAGCAAATTTAAACATGGTACACTACAAGGGTAAATTCTATATGTTAAAGTTTGTTATCCTAATATTAAGTATTGACATTCAATTAGCCTTCTTACAACACTTCTAAAAACAGTTATCTTGCATACTTTTATCGTCAGCATGCGAAGGTTACCCAAATGTGTGTCGTAGTCTACTATGGGGTAGGTTCATAGCCTTCTAACTAAATAAGTGGATAGACATTTTTAAGATCCAATGTCCTAGTCATTTTATTTATTTTATTTTATTTTATTTTTTTAATAGATTATTTTTAGATATTCAGCAACATTTCAGGGTCCAATCTTCCAAGATCAAGCTGGCAAGAATGCTTAATCTTCATCTATATTTTGCATTTTAATCAGGTACAATTGTGATTATGATGCATCATAGTTCCAGATATTTAGGTACTATTTGAATGTAGAATGGAATGACTGCAAAAGTGAAATTGGATTCAAAAGGAACTATTACAAATCACAGCCACAAAAGATTTAAAATAGATTCTCTACCTCAATCGTACAGTTTACCACAAAACCACATTCTGGAAGTGGAATTAAGAGAAAACACTTTGATACCATGATCTCCAGTTTACGAATGAGAAGTGGTTTGCAGTGACGACCAAAATATCAACAATATTATCACACAGACTTACCATCACATCACAGCCCTGCAAAACTACCTGCTTTGCAATATCCAATGACATCAGAGGTATTCAGCTTTTGCACTGTTTAATGCCATGGCTGACCATTCTGAACGGTAGTCTTTCCTGGATTCATGGTACAATTCCTAACAAGAAATTCCTTGCTTTCATTCCATATCACAATTTTTTTTCTGTTACATTACTGCCTGTTTTATTAACAGTAAAACCAAGGTGATTGTACTTATCCTTCACCTTATCGATCAATTACAACATCAATTCCCGAGAGCTTATGGATGAGGAGGAAAAAAAAGACAATATTTTATAGCACTTCTTTATTTAAGAAAATTTGTTTTTGTAAAGAAATATTTTAACTTAATTTTCCACAGCTTTAAGTGACCATAAAAATAAGAACTGTTTCTGAATTATATTTACTTATGTATATGTATGTACTTTGATATGCATGTATAAAAAATGTATATAATAAATATATAATTGCCAGAAAATAGGTTGAAGAACTCACAAACTTATACTTATGATATAGCTACTTTACAAAAGTAGCAAGTAAAATAAAGCTTATGGCACTTGGTATGTAACTAGTAATGACCTGCTGTATGGAAGTACGGAACAAACATTAAGAACTTATATGCACAAACTATTTACAAAATAGTTAAATAATTTGAATTTCTGTCCTATCTACAGTAAACTTATAGACATAGAATTTTAATCCCTATATATTTATATCCTATTATCCCTATGCATGGTATAAAAATTCACACACACAAAAAAATAATAATCTGTCAAAATATCAAAATAGGAAAAAGTAGTTCATTTCAAGCATAATAATGAAAAATCTATACCAAATATTTATATCTATACATAAAAAAATTCACATATTAAAATCTTTTCTAAGAATAAAAAGAAAGGAACTGTCTGTTTTCCCCATTGAACTAAGAACAATTAGGGGGAAATATATATGGCACATATATGGCAATCAAATTCCTCTATTCTGTAATAAACTATAATAAAAGCAAGATTTAAGTTTTCACTTCTCCTTAAACAAATCTTAAGACATATCATCATAGCACATTGTCAATCAATCTGTTAAAGCTTATTTCTACAAAAAAGATTGTCGATTATAATACACATCGGTAATGTTACTGAGTACATTCTTACATTTATAGATATAAAAAAACACGGCAGTTATGGCAACAAGTCATGCAATCAGTCTATGCTTGCCTGTAAAAAAAAATCATGCATTCTGAGTATTTCATAACCAATACTGAACTTCAATTAATTTTTTGCTTCTCCTACAAAACTTTGACCCATGCAATAGTTTAAAAACCTGGGTTTAGAGAAGAAAAGCATATTGCATCCAAATTCACTAAAAATTTACAACACCAAAAGTACAAAGGTTGCAAGTGTCCAAACTCTAATTTTTGAATAGCAGTATATCAATAACCAAATAAATAAATTTCCAATCATTCTGGCATGGCTAATACATGAGTAACAGCACTAGTCATCCCACAGGCAGAGCTGACGTTGTGGTACAAAATAACTAAAATTACGGCACTTCCGGCACGTCCGGATACCACAGCGGTAGGACACAGCTTTCCCAGAGTTGTCTCTTCCTTTGCAGTATTTCAGGCCACAGGGATACCAAGCAATACATACCTGAAATTGAAAAAAATGATTTTAGATAATCTACATTCAACTTTACCTCAACATACACAAATAAACACCTCAAAAAAGGGAAAACAAAATAAAGTTTTATGAGAAGAATAAAATTTAAATTTAAATAGTGCAAAAAAGTTGTCCCTTCTGCTCAAAATGTTACCCTAAGAATATCATTAGTCTTAAAATGTTTCAAAATATTCATTCCTGGAGTCAATGGGTTAAGGACTGTCAATATCATTCTGATGGTTAAATCATTGTCAATCACAAAGCCTTATGGTCTGTTGAAAAACTACTGCCCAACACGCTTGTTATTAATCTAAATCATCTGTCCCTCAGACAGACAGGAACATCAATATCAATGCCATAAAGATCAAGGTGAAATATAATGCTACTGCAGGTGCAAATAAAGAAGCAAAAGATGAGAGTGTGAAAAACAGTTGTACATATTTCCTTTTCAGACAAGGAGCTATTCCCACAGATAAGTCTGAACCAAAGTGATTCTACAATTACAGTCTTTTCTGAGAAAATGTGGAAAAACTATCTCCTGATTATGATCCTCACTTGCTGACTGAATGCACCTGATATAACCTAGAACAAATCGTTTCAATAACTTGGCTTGCTTGAATAAAATATATATATAAATATATATATATATATATTACCTTTTCCTGGCCAATAACGCTGAAAAGCATTGCTATCATTAGTAACCTACTGACGCCAGGAATGCATATACACATGCACTGTCCACTATGGTTTTGTTTCATTTTTTTGGTTTACACATATATGGGTCTATAGATGTCACCAAGGAACCAATTGCTAGGTCTACCTGACCTACCTAATCTATCTACCCTATTCTTTGAATTAACCCTATGATGACGGTGCGTCACACTCGTGTGACACAGCCAAACTCCCGATGCCGGGGCGTCATGCCAGTGTGACGATTACAATGCAATATTGCAATCACCCGGCATAGGGGTCTTCTCGTAGCGAGTGCCCCGTCGGGAAAGGGTTAAGAAAAAGAATCTTATAATTATCATGATGATCTTAATGATAATGATGATGATGATGATGATGATGATGATGATGATGATGATGATGATAATAAAGGAATGGGGAGACAGGTGAGGCCTAATAATTGACCTGAAATATTGGACAGGTCATGTTTCTGGTATTAATCAGTCAATGCATGATACCAGTTTGAGATCTTTATGTAGCTGAGGAAATAACACTGACGGTCCCTCAAGAGCTAGGAATAATAAGTAGTGACATCAAAAGTCATGTAATCCCTAAAGTATAAATCCCAAAACAGACACATGAAACACTTAAAGAATAGTCAGTTTAATACTTCAGTGGTGGGAATGATATGAGAACTATCCAAAGATATGAGTCATATGATATATCTATACTTGAAAAAAAAAAAAATCAAAAAAAATCAAAGAAACTTATTCTTCGTGTATGTATGTCAC
>BOPN01000122.1:589604-597104 GCA_017312705.2 Penaeus japonicus
GAATTATTCACGGTGGAATAATTTATGATCTGTTCAAACTTCAAAATAAAATACAATGCAGCTATCGGGCTCGGTAACCATGACCAGAATTCTGGAATACAAAATTAAATGTTTGTGTTCACTTCGAAATACACTGGAAAACAAAAAACAAAAACGCATCGAAATACTAGTATAAACAAAGGGTCCAAAGATCGTGTGAAACGGGTCGTGTGGACGCATATTTTTGGATTCAGTTATTGTTACAGTTAAATTAATGGAAATGTGAATATCACTTTTAATAATACAGGGAATACTTGTTGAGTCTGTGTGTCTCATGACTATCATTGTTATTCCTAACGTTATCATGATCGTGTTATATCATAATTTTTTTGTATCGATTATTTCTTATACAATCATTTTATTCCTAGAATCGAGTTATCGAAATACAGATAGATTATGTTTATGTATATAACATAATAGAGAAATATTCTTCATAATGATTCACCTGACGCGTGTACTTGTATAATGTAATTATCCAGTTTAATGTAATTATACCGGATGGATATTACGCGGAAACTACTCAAATTTGCTGATTATGATGATTCACTTGATGTGAATATTGAAAACGGTGTTAGAAAAAAATACGTAGATAAATCTCTCAACTATGACCCTCCATCATTACTATTAGAAAGAGTCGCCGGTTTGACATGTGCGTCTTAATTAACTGGCGATTTATAAATACTCAAGTAAAGGTAGGATTTATTACCGTGATGATCGGACTAAAACTGATAACGGTATTCCGTATTCTAGATATTTAAAGCCGAGAATATGAGGGCTAAGTACGAGCAACCATTGCAGAAAGCGTAACGTATGTACAAAGTTGAAATACAATCGTAATAATAGCATCTATTCAATTCAGAGAGTCAATTATATGTTTAATGCAATTTGCATCCTGGCTCTTTAACAAGTACATGTTTTATTAATCTGAATCGCAAATTACATTCCTTGGACATTCACAGTAATCAATTTTTATACTTAATTTTTTCCCATGGATAAATTCATCAATGAACAGAATCTGCAACATAATATTTCGAAAGTACGGATTTTATGAATGTCTTTTATGCTCTATGTAGAAAAAAAATGTACCCTTCTGTTAATTTGTAACTCTTTTCGGTTGGTCCTGTTATGTGAAATGCTTGTTTATGTGTTTTAAGGTTTACTTTATGAGGTGACGCATGGAATATGTCCTGTTCATTTGCGTGTGTATATTCTATTTATTATGTCAAACAAAATGAAAAAAAAAAAAATTATGGTTAGCATTTTTGCAAGGAAAAATAAAAGCCTGCTTTATTTAAGGTCTCTATTAACCACCATTTACAATCTAAGCATGTGCAAAATAGCTGATTGTCTTTTAATTTAATGTACATTTCAACAAAGATCTGATTCGCTTACAGTATAATGTACAAGTCAAACAGCTGTAACATCGTTTTTAAAACATTATAAGAGCACTTTTAAAATCTATGTCTTTTTATATATTTGTGGTTCTCTAAATCAAGATCTAAATAGTCTAGTATTTTCTTGTTATACAACTTCGTTCTCTTAAGTTTTTGTAACTAACACATTCTTTATACATAATTCCTTTGTATAGAAATGCTTGACATAAATTTTTTAATAGGGTAAAAGGGAGATATTATTTAACAGTTATACTAACAACTCATCAAATTTTGGTTGTTATTTGAATACAATCCAAATCAACAGAAAAAAATGCATCAGGATTTTTATTTTATTTCGTCGAATACCAGACAAAGGAAGACCTTATGCCAAATACTCTGAAAAGGTATAGTTTATCTGCATACATTTTCTATATGATCAATCATACATTTGATAATGGCGGAAATAAAAATATCATATATACACATTTCTTTAAAAATCCCTACAAGAAAAAGTAACAGGGATACAGAGTCTAAGATGAAAGTGCGAAATGAAACCAGCAGGAGGGGAAACGAACACTACATCATGGCGATGTTCAACAGGGGAGCACGTAGTGTGTCGTCGAACTTTCGTTCCAAAGAGCTCAACGAAGTCACCTCGTCACACACAGGATTTACAGAAAGCGAACGAAGAACGGGAGGGCGAGAGCGAGGAGAGGGGCGAGGGAGAGGGAGGGAGACCCGTTGCACAGGTCATCGTCGCACTGGCACACGTCGACGATGTAGTCGTCCGATCGCTTCTGGTAACACTCGCGGTCATCTCGCCGCTCGTAGCCACAGTCACGGGAGATGCGGATCTCTTCATCCTTGTAGACTGGAAAATAAAAGCGAAGGATTAACACTCACGTGTCAGTGTGCGGTTTCTCGAAGCAGGGACAGGCGACTGGGAATGCAGTGGCTTGAAATAGGATGGCATTGCTAAGGTGCAGATGCTGTGCAAATTACCAGTGATGGAATCGAGGGTATGGAGGAGGGGCATCTTCAGTGAAATCATAATGCATGGCAAAACTACACAAACGGGGGATCATTAAACAATCAACAAATGAGAGGTCAAGATGCAATACTGACCATCATGCCAACTTATAGACAGGGCTAATAATGCTTTCGTTGTAGTCGGTCAATGGAATGTTAACAACACATCAAAGGAAAAGAATCAATCAGCACAAAATATACAAGAAAATAAATAAGTATAAATGTACGTATGTATATATATATATATATATATATATATATATATATATATATATATATATATATATATATATATCCATATATACATACATCTACATATATACATTATATATACATTATATATATATATATATATATATATATATATATATATATATATATATATATATATATATATATATATCGAAATAGGGGTAAAGTAAAGCAAAGCTGACAAGCAAATATCTTCACGTTTGCACCGACAAAGGCTTTTGGGTTTTCCGAATTCAATACCAATCAACTGGTGTAGCTCTTCTGACCCTGACATTTTTTGCTTCTTTTTTGGGGGGTGGGGCTGGGGGAGGAAGGATTATAACATTCGACGTCTCAGAACAAAAAGCATCCATACAGCATTCCTGGCCCTTTAATTCCAAACTTATGAATACTTATCTCCTTGACGTTTGAAACTCACCAACTGAAAAAAATAAAATGACAATTGTCAAATCAATGGAGAATGGCATACACAGTGTACCACCTCTCTACTGTGCCTCGAACAGAATATAATGAAACCCCTCGAGACTTCAAAATCAGCTGATCCCAAAATCAGCTGATCCCGAGAGACAGAAATTACTCAGGATTTCTGTTAGTTCGTGAGATGTTCCTGTTTTTTTTTTATTTTTTTTTTTCTTCTTTTCGGTGAATATAACAACACATTCTGGCACTGTAGAGAGGCTGACCATCAGGGAATAACGGAGTAATGTCATGCATACTCATTTATCTATGACTATAAAATGAGCTGCTCATCACATGGAAGTGAATAAGGATTCTACAGAGATACATTTCGCGTCTATGGCGAAAATGAAAGGTGATTGAAATTATTATCAAAATGCAAAATTATCTGTGATCTATAATTTACATTCACCAACTAAGTTTTTAAAATTCTATACTATTACTAGAGTGCATTTAGTATGGCATGGGAAAACATCTATTTAAAATCGAACATGGCTTAACAACTAAAAGTTATCATGACGGTATATATTTCTCGGTGATAGCAAGACATGCATAAATCTGGCCAAAATCAAAACCAAATTACTGTAAGCACAAATAAATAAAATGATCTAGGCGTACTGATGAACTCCAAAATGAAGTTGCTAAGTAAACAATATGAATCATAAAGTTTAATAAAACATTCAGTAAACATATATAAAAATGTGTGCGTTTTTAAAACTGTACGTACGTGTCTCTGGATGCGTATGTAAAACGGATGCTCTTATTGATTAAGATAAAGTCAATGTTTATTGTTTTTGTTTACCCACTGATCTATCTACCGGGATCTGCCCCTCTAGATTCTACGTGTCTAGTCAATGGAAGCAGAATATTGGCCGCACGGACAAAAATATTGTCTTTGTATCACGACAAATAAAAGCTGGATATTTGTCACACGTGAGTGATTCGGTCTTTGTGTTTCTTTAATGTTACTAAATGGTCTGATTATTGTTATCATTATTTTTTTTTGTTTAGTCATGCACTACACAAAATTTTATTTGATGACTCGAATCTAATATTTAGTTGGTGCTTTAGATATAAGATCATCTAAACATTATCGGTAATCATTCACATGTTAGGTACTAAATTCTAGAATCTTCTTAAACTGTTAGTTTTTAGTGTCTGTATATACATGAACTGGTCAGAGTAAAAAAGAAAAAAATACTATACACAACAGAAGTTCATCACGCATAGTATTTTTTTCTCCCCGCCATTTTATCAACACAATAGGTTTCGTTTCCTCGATCGCCCGAATTAATGTAAATGTCATTCATCTCTTCATCCGAGCGCTGAACTTACTGTACATCCTCATCTTGCGGCAGAAGGGGCTCTTTTCCTTCTCTTCACAGGTCTTGATGAAGGCATTCTGGAGGGCCGTGGAGTTGACCTGGAACTCGTCGGCGCACGCATGGTCCTCGTAGGAGTTGCACACGAAGCAGTCCAGCGCCGTTGCTGCAAGATAAGGATCGTGGTAATAATGATAATGGTGGTGGTGGTAGGTGTAGTAATGATAAAAATAAGAATGATAATAATAGTATTTAGGGGGTAATTAGAGCAATAACAGCAGCAAAGTAGCACTTTAAAAAAAGGAAAGAATAGTCTAGTTCTCCGTTGCTACAAACGTTTAAAAGAAATGAGTTTGGTGACAAAATTGCAGAGCTTTTCTTAATCTATAGTCTTGGCAAAAATAATTTCCGAATCAAAATTAAGACTGCAACTTTACTTGTTATCAATTTTTTTTTTTTACTAATGCTTAAGGCAAGCATTCTCCCCATCCCCCGAAATATATGAATATGAAACACTGACCAATCATTGTCCCTTTCAAATGAGCAGGATTATCAGCCCTCTCGCATTAAAGACAAGCACAATGACAAATCCCTCAAAAATTCAGATGACATAATCAGTACTAGTACATGACAAGGGTGAGTTGGAATCCCTTGACAGGGTGTACTTTGACAGGCTCTTTGACAGGGGACTGACGTTACGTGTATGGTCCTTATGACACTTGGCGGAAGAATAGGACACTGATTGACAGCTGACAGACAATAGAGGTCTGCTACCATATAAGTAACAAAAGTGATTAGAACAGATATACAGTGATATAAAAAGTTGCCGATATTACAATCGATGCGAAAGTAATGAAATGCAGCAGGCAATGGAAGCCAAATTGGAAACTTAGAAAATACTAATATAAACTAAAAAAAACTGATAACGATGTGGAGATGACCAAGTAAACATAACAGAGCACCTTGAACAGATCAGTCCGAATAGAGAAATCTCTCGGAGCGGCTAGCGGGTCACTCTTACAACACCCAATCCAGTGACCTATGAGGGCGACCATTCGAGACTCGGACAGATCTGGCAGACACACAAGACTTGCCGCAACTCAACCATAATTCGACATTAATATCAATCGTGGGTGGTAACTCGGTAAAAAAAAGTAAATAACAAAGAAGTTCCCAATCACTAACCAATAGGTCTACCATGAAAAGTTTCACTCCCACCTTGGCAATGAAACCCACAAGACGAGGAACTTTCACTCGCGCGCACAACCACCAGACCGTGAGGACTCTCAACCAAATAAGGCAATGCTGACATTATATCAGTATAGAAAGTTGGCTAAAATAGGAACCTACAATTGATTTACATCAAACCAAGACAGTGGCTCGATTTTAAAAAGGTCAGATCTGTATAGTTAAGCACCATACATGATGAAAAATATTCCCCTGACTATAACGGGAACATCGACTTAAAAACAACAAAAATAATAGGACGGTTTGTCTTGCATAAGGTGTTTTGACAAGAAATTGACTTCTGTTCGCTGTTAGCCAATGACTGTTTGCTTAATGAGGTTAACTAGTTAAAAGTCGCCTCGCCTCGTCCATTCAGAACAAATGTTGTTACAAAGTTTGAGAGGAGTTTGTGACCACCAATTAGAAATGTGTATATCAGTTTCCTCACGGTCTCTGTTCCTTGACTTTTCTGATGTTTCTTTGAAGTTACCGTTTTGCTTTACACATATTGTCTGATAAAGTATAAGTGGACAGCGATTTGCTTACGTATTGCTTGGAGATTTGTGTTAGTATATATTTATTAACTAGAAATCGTGGTGCTGTCATGCTTTGGCATCTTTAGCTTGAATGGATATTAACCCATTTTCTGATATTTTATCAATAAGTTACGAGTTTTTGTTTTTGGATAAGTTTTTGGATACGCCTCTTTGACTATTTGCGGTTTCTCAGGCAACAATTAGCCAATGTTCAAGGATACAAACTTCTGGGAGGGTTACGGTGTATGATTGCAAGTGCTCATAAAAAGAAATATACAATACCAATGTCCGCATGTTCGTGGCAAAATAGATTCAATGACTGCAGATGGATGATTTTGAAAAAAAAAAAAAAAATCAGTTACTATCAGCATATATATATATATATATATATATATATATTTCACACATACACGTGTGTGTGTGTGTGTGTTTTTTATACATATACTAAAAGTGCGAGAGCGAAAGAAGAGGCACTGAAATAAAGACAATCTTGTGACACATTTCCTATCAAGGTTTAGCAACACTACAAAAGCGAGGCGTGAAGTAACCGTAGTTCCAAGCAATAGTGAGTCAGCAAAACACCGTACGGGTAAACTACTCAGCCTTGCATCACTTTTCCTTCATCAGCATGCGACGTCCATGCACACTTCATTTATGTCTTTCTCTCTTACTCCATTCTGAATCTTAAATCATGCAAACATTTTCCTTCCGCGCATGAGGGCATGATCACCGAAACCACCTCCAACATGGATCATTCTCATTGGAAATGTGCCTCCTCTTCCTTAATTAATGGTATTTATTTATCAGTTGCATTACACAGGGTTAAAGTTAAAGTTAGCGTGGCCTAATTTAATCATTTCCCGGAAACCTTCACGGCCATCAAAATACCATCGCTGAACATTACATTGTCATTTTCTGGGTAAAAACAGACAGCACAGCCCTGCTAAAAGAGAGGACATGCACGTTTCCACAGTATCCCGCCCCGTACCTAACGCGTGTGGTGGAATTTTCCGTCACCAAGACTTCCAGCATGGCCAGTTGAAGGGACGTTCCTGTCTTCTCTAATTGCGTTATAAAGAACGCCACTCATCAAAATTCGAGATTATTCTTGATCCCTCCATACATATACCCACCCATTGTGTACCGTCCGGATTACACAAGACAACCTAGGGTTCGTAGAAAGCATTAAGTTGCGCATCTGTTTGCGCAATGACTGGTTTCTGCCGGCCGGTTGGCTGGTGGCAAGTCCTAACAGGGTTTTCTTCA
>BOPN01000122.1:639604-659604 GCA_017312705.2 Penaeus japonicus
ATTGGTGGCAACCAAATTATCCTTACCACAGAATGTAAGTAGCTCACCACGAGAATTTGCATGGCAGAGTGTTTTCCAATGACAGATGGGTAACTGGAGTGAATATTGCCCAGTTTACAATTGGAAGCACCCATTGTAAGCAAGTCTCTGGCAGGTATATGTCGACTATTGATTGGATTGGATCCTAAAATTCAATCACTTTTTCATCTAAGGGAATTGTTGGAAACTGATATTGAATGAATGTGATATTTAAAATAATTCACATTATCATTGTATATACATTCAGTTCAAGAACACAATATCTTTATGTCCTATTGTGTATACATAATAGGACATATATAATAAATAGGGCTGTGACATTATGCTTTTGGCATAAAGCATATTCTTATAGCATATTTCATTTTAAAGAATATGCTTTTCATAGGCCATTTTAAAAGAATATGCTTTTTATAAAAAAAATATGTTTTTTATGTAAACTCTATTCTTTTTACTAAAAATCTATGCTTTTATACGCCAGATGAGTAAATTCAGTGTGTTTTGTTCACAAAATCATTCAAGGATGCGGCTATAATAGAAATATAGAATACCACTACTACACTATTTTATTTACGCCTTAAAACTGCATGATAAAACGAGGGAAGAGGGAAGATAAACGAGGAGGGGGAGGAAGGGAGGGAAATATGGAGAGGGGGTAGGAAGAGGAGGAGGGTACGAACAAGGGGATGAACTATGTGGTTGGAGCTTGATTACGTCACAGGTATTATGTCACCAATTTATGTTCGTTTCTTTGGGAGAGACGTTTAACTTTCTCCTTTTTATAGGGAGAAGTGGCATTATTATGTACTGTTGATGATTCACAACACATTGGGATATTACGGGAGGGTGTGAAATACCCTGTGGCAAAGTTTCATAATGATATGAGAGTTTGTTGCAGTTATTTCAGAAAAAGCATATTTTAAAGCATAAAAAGCATAAAAAGCATAAAAAGCATTTCTGTAAAAGCATAATGTCACAGCCCTAATAATAAATAATTACTTTTCACCACAAGTATAAACTATATTTGGTTATCCTTCAACATGAGTATATAATATATTATGCATTCTATATCACAGTTATTTTCCCAGAGAGAGAGAGAGAGAAAGAGAAAGAGAAAGAGAAAGAGAAAGAGAAAGAGAAAGAGAAAGAGAAAGAGAAAGAGAAAGAGAAAGAGAAAGAGAAAGAGAAAGAGAAAGAGAAAGAGAAAGAGAAAGAGAAAGAGAAAGAGAAAGAGAAAGAGAAAGAGAAAGAGATAGAGAGATAGAGAGATAGAGAGAGAGAGAGAAAACTGGCATGACTGCAACCCATCGAGATAGTCTATAATGTCCCAAGTCATACCGTATTTATTAAACACTCTTGCCCCTGAATCCTAATCCTTCCTAACCATTGAAAGAGTATATAAAGTATAAACGAAAATTTCTTCTTTTGGAGTTAATTTGGAATCAGGGTTTCCATTTCGTACCCATTTTACTAAGCAATCCATTTATCGTTTCTGGACAGTTCAAGCTAAAAGCACAAGTTTTAATCCTAAATACGAGATAAAATTGATTTGGCAATATCGCCAAACTTTGTAGATCTGAAACTTTTATTAGGGCGCACTATCTTGACCCGATTTCCGTTACGCGTCTAGTAGTACCGCTCATGTGCCGTTTTCTTTCCCCCATGACCTTCTCTGCGTTGGCAAATAGCAGCGACGTCATGACCAAGACAACGCACGTAAGGTCAAGGAGAGGTCGTCACGCCTCTCCTACTTCTGGCGAGATGTATTGCGTCTTAATGAATAAATCTATTTCCTTTTGAAAAATATTTTCTTATAGATAAATGATAAGAATGATAAATAATTTAAGAGATGAATAAAGCCATGCATAAAGACACGAATAATGAAATAGATAATGAAATTACTTGTGACTCTGGTAAAGAAATTAATAAAGATAAAAAAAACGTGAAAAATATTGAATCAAGATATGAAAAATGAATTTAAAAAATATAAAATCACAATAGAAAAATAATAAAGAAAGCAATGAACGAATATAAATGAATAAATAAACAAAGATAAAGAAAATGGAATCCACTTGGGCAATCGGTTTAGCTTAGTTATCCCTAGTCAAGCTTAACAGAAAACGAGCGATTATTCAACCTATATATTCGATTATTCTATTATCATTTCGATTACTTCTCATTCTACCTTATTCACATTCTGAATCTTAATAGAAAATAAATTTGTCATTGGATTAGGGATAGGACATGTAATTCATCGAACTGAAAGTGTGCTGGAATAAGCTTACCAATCAGCTGTTTGGTTGTTACTCGTTTTTAGGTATTCGCTTTTACAGTATGGTTCTTAAAGTCAAGTTTTAAAAATATCTGATAGATGTTGATGTGGCCAGAGGAATTAAACAGTTCACACTGGCCTGATGGGTTGTGAAGGTGGATACGAGATCAATATTACATTCTGTGGAATTTGGTCTGCCAGTAACGAAAACTAATATTTGTAAATTACTCCTGAGCGCCATAAACAAAAATTCCAACGCCAGTTATCTACACTATTGTATATTTCATCAATCATTTTCAAGGACAAATTACCATGATGGGATATTTTTTTCCTACCCTTACTCATACCCTAATGTTGATCTCACGACTAGGATGCATCATTGTTAAAGCCGGCATATGTTATATATCCATATCAATATTCACCGTATTAATCAGTATACTTAGGTGTTAAATATTATTAGTTTACATTAACAAAGTTTGGGCCGAGTTGACCCATGTTGAATCTTTCCTAAAACAGACACGAGATCGGTTTTGATTTTGGACTTCAAGGCAGCTTCTTTCTTCGTTCTCGCTGGAAGTAAATTTTAAGAATGGGAATACCTTGGAAATATAATTTTCTAATGTAAGGTTGGTATGTATGTATATATGTATATATATATATATACATATATACATTCACACACACACACACACACACATACACACGTGCGCGCGCGCGGGCGGGCGATAGCTGGCTGGCTCGTTGTGTTTCGATTACTTTTAGAAATTTTCAGGCAGTATTTTAAGAACGGTCTATTAGTGTTTACCAGTTGTAGACGGGGAAATATTTGCTCGACTGGGCCCTATGACGTGCACCAGTGCCACCAGCGAGGCACCTCAGATGTTTTGTTTCAGAACGAGGGAGATTCACCCGACGTGGCCCAACCTTTTGAGCTCTTTCGTTTTTGTTATATTATCTTGTGAGATTTATATGTGCCATCTGGCAGAGCTTATCAATAGGTGTAGTATATTAATATCGTAGTATAGGGTCCATATCAGATTATGTTACTGAAAGTGTGATATAGGTATTAAAATTTTATGAGAACAAAAATAACTTTATTTTCACATTAGTGTTCTTTCGCAAACAAATACAATAAAAATCATCATAACTAATGAAGACATGAAGAGATAGGGAGGAGGATGGAGACCTGTGCTTACGACTGCGAGTACCACAGTACAAACCAGCCATATTGCAAGGGCATATTGCAGACGCTGCACATGGTTTGGATCACCTTCCTCTTCTCATTCTACCTCATTCACATTCTGAAGCGCCGGTGCCTTATAACAGGAGGTCATCTTAACGTGTCTGAAAATGGATGGGTTCCATTCAAGGCTTCCTTTCCTGCTGCTGCCAGGGGAGAGTGGTGCCATCTACAGCTGGGATTTTGAACTAAACCTATTTTAGTGATTGTTACAGTAATCGTAATAATCATGATTACAAATTGGCATCATCAGTCAATACATATAGTTATTATTCATAGTAAAAATAAAGAAACAAAGCGATCCTTTTTCCCGTAACATCAATTATGCCAAGACATGCACGTAACGCTCCCTTTAGTAGTAGCAATGTGTCGGTTAAAATGAAAACTCTTAGTCACTTTCTCATGTAAATTTCGGGGCATTTTTCGCCTAGAGTCATATACAAAGAAAGTGAATATAATCAGGACATTTTATTTCTTATATGCATGATATTATCCATTTCTTAGATAGAGAAACAAGAACAACTACAGAAACACGCAAATCCTTGCACTACAGTCTGGAACATGATTTTATCTATTCATGTTTGCAGTAATATAACGCTATACTATATTAGGTACTTATTTAAATACAAAATACATTTCAGGTCACTGAATTTTTATTGCGAATCATAAATTCATTGAGTCCTTATTTGTCAGTTACATTCAGATCAGCTTACTTAGTGGTAAGTTGAAATTAGATTAATAAAAATATATAAAACAGGGTGATAATGATGATGACAAAAATGCAACTCGATCAACATATTTCGTTACATATAATTTGTATATATGTTGAAAAAAAATGGCTTGTTTTTAAACAACACAAAACAGAACGAATCCCTTGAGCAATCCGTTCTACACTTCTGCGTAATCTTAAGAATAAAATACTCCTTTGAAGCTCTCTACTTTAAATCAGGTTTTAAAGTCAGTATAACGAAAGCAGGGTCAGCAACCTATGGAACTAATGTAACTCATAAGCTAATGCTTCAACGCAAATCAATATGGACAAAGACGAAATGAATACATAAATGAATCCAATAACAAAACAGAAGCGAGTAAGACCGGAAGGAACTCGACACTGTTCCGAATACCGACAGCCGAACAGCAATCAACTGAGAATCAGCTGTACTTGGGAGATAATACCACCTTTAACACTGCAGCAACGAGAGCTCACTCAATATGACAGCGAGGAAAGCCAGACACCCTGTCTCACGAGACAAGGGGAGAGCAACGAGGCTGAGGATTCGCCACATGTGATATATATAGGGCTTGGGGTCAGGGATACGGTAATGGCGTACTGTCTGACGAAATTTCTTGTATCATATGAACGTATGGAAATGGTCAGACATATTTGAAATTAACGGACACGGGTAATATGAAATATCTGAGAGAGACTATATCAAATGTATGGTATTAAGACGACGTAGAAGTTGGCTATTGTTGAAAAAGGGCACATTTCCCTACACTGCCGCACCCAGCAGCCACGTAGACATCAAGTGGCATTGGTGTGATTCAGTCGCCTCTGAAAGAAGAGAAAAGCGGTTAGACTTATAAAACAAATCACCCTATACATACACTCGTACAAGGAGCATTTACATCAGGAAAAAAGCGGTACGGCTGGGATAAGCCTCTGTGTATTTGACTTCAATACAGAGGTAAAAAATATAACCCTACCTTCACATGGCAAGCCGTTTTATGGAAGCTCGCAGATAGTATATACACATCTGTAAATATAGGTGTATATATACATACATACATACACCTATGACAAGTTTTACAAAAACAGAATACATATCACACACACACACACACACACACACACACACAGTCCCTACTACTACCACACATGAAAAACAGAAGCAACATAGTCCGGTGAAACACATACATGTTAAAGGTGCACTGTGTGGCTCCTACGAAATGCCCGGTAGCTCCACCAGATGATTTCAGACTCATGAAGAAACGTGACTGAGAATGTGTATTGCCTAATAACTTTCATGAGACAAATATATGGCTTAACATGTAATAACATTCTGATGAATTCGATTTTCTATAAATTGTTCTAGTTTCGCTCTAGTTATGTACGTTTGTTTCTTTGTATGTATAGCAGGTATGCACGTATGTTTTCTGTTTGATGTATCAAAATAATGGCTAGAATTGTTTAGACATCAAAGGTCTAAATTCCGCTCATTACTGTCGATATTCATTGCTAATATTGATGCTGCAGTTGGCATTGTTATGCGCGGGAGCATATGCACATATGGAATAGTCAAAACTACATATTCGCATTTACTGTCTATATTGATTAATCTGTATGAATATTGTCTATAGATTTAGATTTCTATTATGCACAAATATTGTAATTTTTTTAATCTTCAAAGAAACTGATACGCAAACTACACATTTGCTTTTCCAATTAGGCTATGCAGAAAAAGAAGATTTACATAGCAAGAAATGTGGCCATTTATAAAACGTGAAAAGTGGCTTTGTTTTAAATTATTCTGACCGCGTACTGTAATTCTTATTTCTTTTCATGGCAAACACTTCACCACTGGCTCATTTTTTTGTTTTCGTTTTGATCTTGTTTGCGCATAAGATTTAAAACCCGTTTGTTTGTTAACATGGCGAAACGGTTCGGCGTATAGAGTTCTTGTTTATTCAACTGACGAGACGAATCTCTCACTGCCTGCCATTAACTTTCATTTTTTACTTATTATTACTTTTGATATAAATAGGCTAAAACCTCAATGGATTCAATCAATGGAAATGATAACCACATTCAATTCCTGTGGCTGTTTATAGTAATTGGACACGATATAAAAATTCAATTCATGAACCCCGCTGTGTCATTAGCCATGCAAAAGCTTGATCTCAACAATGCTAACAAGGATTAAAAAGATGTAATTATGAAAAAAAAAAAGAGGCAGTAGGGGACTTTTGTTTCTTCCAAATTGGTAAATGATCCCTATTTTATTTTAGTGGTGTACGACTAGCCGATTTGATAACAGGAAGAACACAATGGAAGGTAATAATGAAAAAAAAAGTGGTGAACTACCATAACCATGACAATCTTCATTACTCGTATATCTATGATACGTAATTAATTTACATAGAAACTGTACCGAACAAATGAGAACTATTTTTATTAGTTACCCTTAACAGATGAACGTTTTCTGTAATATATTTCAGGAGTAACTACGATAAAAACACGAATATAGTTGCTTTGTTGGTTTATACCGAAAGTACTATGTATTAAAAAAGCCAATAGCATAACGAAAGAAACTTACATCTTTTTGTATTTGATATTCATACAAATACGGTAAGAGGATATCTATTAGTAAACAACAGTGTCGAAACGAGGTGTCCAGTCACTTTTATGAATGTTAACGCATCTATACATACGCGACTTACAAGCTAACCTCAGTACGCCGAATAAAAGAGTTTGTCAAACAATAATTCGTTTTAGTTACCCAACACCCATACTAAGAGCGAAAAGCTATGCGTTAAAGACGCAGACTAAATAACTTCAATGCTTTATCAAATCATATTTCACATTAGATCTTTCACATAAACCTTTTGAAAAATCGTAGTGTTGAATATTCAGATCACTTTAATTGAACCCCTAAATGACCCGGATTGAGCTCACCTTAACATTTATTTGGGGAATGACCTTCTATGGCGTCCGGACAGGCTAGTTCATGATGCATGCTCTTTAAAGAGAGAAAGATAAAAAAAAACAACATATATATAACTTTTAGATACTGATATTGACACTTGTTTTTTAATGATTATGTATTCTGTTAAACATTTTGTAATTCTAAACCGGTTAAACTTCTTGTGTATGGCAGACTTTTCTGTCAAGCTCATTTAAGATTGATATACCTCCATGCCTTTGCTAAAATAGAAAAGTAAAGAAACATAGCAAAATAAGCAAATAAAGACAGAAGAAAAACAGAAAAAAAGAAAAGTAAAACAAAGAAAAAACACAGAAAAAATGAAATAAATAAAGAAAAGACGTACGCAGTATGGCGACAAAGGATCCATTTTCATTTTGGACCGGGTGGTTATTGATGATGCAATGCAGCTCAGATAAGCATGTACAAAGCTCTATCAAGGTTTCCCCCCTTAAATCCGTTGTGGATGAAACGATTAACCAAACCTTACCTAACACTGTTATAAAGTGACACGGAGACAAAGAGGGGCAACTACTACTACAATTATTACTATTATCATTGTTACTACTACTATCATTACTACTACTACAATTGTTACTATTATTATCAATGTTACTACTACTATCATTACTACTACTGCCATTACTAGTACTACAACTACCATTACTACTAGTACTAGTAATAAAATACATCAACTCAGTCTAAGAGTTGACTGTATATATGTATGTCTACCCAATTTACACTATTAAATACCGAATAATAATGAGAAGAAAAATGTATCACTAATGATAAATATAATGAGTAATTTCCTATGGTATCCATGGCATCCCATGGTATAAATATAAAACTTCCCATTACAAATTTGGATAACCCATTTCTGAATAGTCTTATCTTCTTCCATGAGGATTCAGTAAGAATTACGATAACATTCCTCTGTATGATGGTCATATGATACTATTTATGTGATACTATTTCCTTCCTTTTATATACCGCATAAATGACATTCTCTACCTAATCAGCACAGTAAATTTCCATTCAGAGACATTTGACAGTTGTATTGGTATGACGTATTACCTTCAGGCACTTGTCTGAGGGAGAGAGGGAGAGGGAGAGGGATAGGAGAGGGGTGAGCGAGGGAGAGGGATAGGAGAGGGGTGAGAGAGGGAGAGGGATAGGAGAGGGGTGAGAGAGGGAGAGGGAGAGGGAGAGGGAGAGGAGAGGGGTGAGAGAGGGAGAGGGATAGGAGAGGGGTGAGAGAGGGAGAGGGAGAGGGGGGAGGAGAGAGGGGGAGAGGGAGGGAGGGAGAGAGGGAGAGGAGAGAGGGAGAGAGAGAGGGGTGAGAGAGGGAGGGAGGAGGAGAGGGGTAGAGGGAGAGATGAGGAGAGAGAGGGGTGAGAGAGGGAGAGAGGAGAGGGGAGAGAGGAGAGGGAGAGGGAGAGGGAGAGGAGAGGGGGGAGAGAGGGAGAGGGAGAGGGATAGGAGAGGGGTGAGAGAGGGAGAGGGAGAGGAGAGGGGTGAGAGAGGGAGAGGGATAGGAGAGGGGTGAGCGAGGGAGAGGGATAGGAGAGGGGTGAGAGAGGGAGAGGGAGAGGGAGAGGAGAGGGGTGAGAGAGGGAGAGGGAGAGGAGAGGGGTGAGAGAGGGAGAGGGAGAGGAGAGGGGTGAGAGAGGGAGAGGGAGAGGAGAGGGGTGAGAGAGGGAGAGGGATAGGAGAGGGAGAGGGATAGGAGAGGGAGAGGGATAGGAGAGGGAGAGGGATAGGAGAGGGAGAGGGAGAGGGAGAGGAGAGGGGTGAGAGAGGGAGAGGGATAGGAGAGGGGTGAGAGAGGGAGAGGGATAGGAGAGGGGTGAGAGAGGGAGAGGGATAGGAGAGGGGTGAGAGAGGGAGAGGGAGAGGGAGAGGGAGAGGAGAGGGGTGAGAGAGGGAGAGGGATAGGAGAGGGGTGAGAGAGGGAGAGGGATAGGAGAGGGGTGAGAGAGGGAGAGGAGGGGGGTGAGAGAGGGAGAGGGATAGGAGAGGGGTGAGAGAGGGATAGGAGAGGGTGAGAGAGGAGAGGGATAGGAGAGGGTGAGAGAGGGAGAGGGAGGGAGAGAGAGGGAGAGAGGGAGAGGGAGAGGGAGTGAGAGAGGGAGAGGGAGAGGAGAGGGGTGAGAGAGGAGAGGGATAGGAGGGGTGAGAGGGAGAGGGGTGAGAGAGGGAGAGGGATAGGAGAGGGGTGAGAGAGGGATAGGAGAGGGGTGAGAGAGGGAGAGGGATAGGAGAGGGGTGAGAGAGGGAGAGGGATAGGAGAGGGGTGAGAGAGGGAGAGGGATAGGAGAGGGGTGAGAGAGGGATAGGAGAGGGGTGAGAGAGGGAGAGGGGTGAGAGAGGGAGAGGGATAGGAGAGGGGTGAGAGAGGGAGAGGGATAGGAGAGGGGTGAGAGAGGGAGAGGGATAGGAGAGGGGTGAGAGAGGGAGAGGGATAGGAGAGGGGTGAGAGAGGGAGAGGGAGAGGAGAGGGGTGAGAGAGGGAGAGGGAGAGGAGAGGGGTGAGAGAGGGAGAGGGAGAGGGGAGAGGGGAGGGAGAGGGAGAGGGAGAGGGAGAGGGGGTGAGAGAGGGAGAGGGAGAGGGAGAGAGAGGGAGAGAAGGAGAGAGGGAGAGGAGAGAGAGAGGGAGAGAGGAGAGGGGTGAGAGAAGGAGAGGGATAGGGAGAGGGTGAGAGGGAGAGGGATAGGAGAGGGGGTGGGAGGGATGGGAGAGGTGAGGGGAAGGGGGAGAGGGGTGAGAGAGGGAGAGGGATAGGAGAGGGGTGAGAGAGGGATAGGAGAGGGGTGAGAGAGGGAGAGGGATAGGAGAGGGGTGAGAGAGGGAGAGGAGAGGGGGTGAGAGAGAGGGATAGGAGAGGGGTGAGAGAGGGAGAGGGATAGGAGAGGGGGTGAGAGGGAGAGGGGGGTGAGAGAGGGAGAGGGTTGAGGGAGAGGGATAGGAGAGGGGTGAGAGAGGGAGAGGGATAGGAGAGGGTGAGGGAGAGAGGGAAGGAGAGGGGGAGAGAGGGAGAGAGGGAGAGGGAGAGGAGAGGGGTGAGAGAGGGAGAGGGAGAGGAGAGGGGTGAGAGAGGGAGAGGGAGAGGAGAGGGGTGAGAGAGGGAGAGGGAGAGGAGAGGGGTGAGAGAAGGAAGAGGAAGGAAAGGGTTGAGAGAGGGAGAGGAGGGAAAGAGGGTTGAGAGAGGGAGAGGGAGAGGAGAGGGGTGAGAGAGGGAGAGGGAGAGGGATAGGAGAGGGGTGAGAGAGGGAGAGGGAGAGGGAGAGGAGAGGGGTGAGAGAGGGAGAGGGATAGGAGAGGGGTGAGAGAGGGAGAGGAGAGGGGTGAGAGAGGGAGAGGGATAGGAGAGGGGTGAGAGAGGGAGAGGGAGAGGAGTGAGAGAGGGAGAGGGATAGGAGAGGGGTGAGAGAGGGAGAGGGATAGGAGAGGGGTGAGAGAGGGAGAGGGATAGGAGAGGGGTGAGAGAGGGAGAGGGGTGAGAGAGGGAGAGGGGTGAGAGAGGGAGAGGGGTGAGAGAGGGAGAGGGATAGGAGAGGGGTGAGAGAGGGAGAGGGAGAGGGATAAGAGAGGGGTGAGAGAGGGAGAGGGAGAGGGAGAGGAGAGGGGTGAGAGAGGGAGAGGGAGAGGGAGAGGAGAGGGGAGAGAGGGGGAGAGGGAGAGGGAGAGGAGAGGGGTGAGAGAGGGAGAGGGAGAGGAGAGGGGTGAGAGAGGGAGAGGGAGAGGAGAGGGGTGAGAGAGGGAGAGGGGTGAGAGAGGGAGAGGGATAGGAGAGGGGTGAGAGAGAAGAGGAAGAGAGGGAGAGGAAAGGGTTGAGAGAGGGAGAGGGAGAGGAGAGGGGTGAGAGAGGGAGAGGGAGAGGAGAGGGGTGAGAGAGGGAGAGGGATAGGAGAGGGGTGAGAGAGGGAGAGGGAGAGGAGAGGGGTGAGAGAGGAAGAGGGAGAGGAAAGGGTTGAGAGAGGGAGAGGGAGAGGAGAGGGGTGAGAGAGGGAGAGGGATAGGAGAGGGGTGAGAGAGGGAGAGGGAGAGGAGAGGGGTGAGAGAGGAAGGGGATGGGAGAGGGGTGAGAGAGGGAGAGGAGAGGAAAAAAAGGTGAGAGGGAAGAGGAGAGGAAAGGGTTGAGAGGGAGGGAGAGAGGAGAGGGGTGAGAGAGGGAGAGGGATAGGAGAGGGGTGAGAGAAGGAGAGGGATAGGAAAGGGGTGGGAGAGGGAGAGGAGAGGGGTGAGAGAGGGAGAGGGATAGGAGAGGGGTGAGAGAGGGAGAGGGATAGGAGAGGGGTGAGAGAGGGAGAGGGAGAGGAGAAAGGGGTTGAGAGAGGGAGAGGGAGAGGAAAGGGTTGAGAGAGGGAGGGGAGAGGGGTGAGAGAGGGATAGGAGAGGGGTGAGAGAGGGAGAGGGGTGAGAGAGGGAGGGATAGGAGAGGGATAGGAGAGGGTGAGAGGGAGAGGGGTGAGAGAGGGAGAGGGATAGGAGAGGGGTGAGAGAGGGAGAGGGATAGGAGAGGGGTGAGAGAGGGAGAGGGAGAGGAGAGGGGGGTGAGAGAGGAGAGGGTGAGAGAGGGAGAGGGGTGAGAGAGAGGGAGAGGGGTGAGAGAGAGGGAGAGGGGTGAGAGAGGGAGAGGGATAGGAGAGGGGTGAGAGAGGGAGAGGGATAGGAGAGGGGTGAGAGAGGGAGAGGGATAGGAGAGGGGTGAGAGAGGGAGAGGGAGAGGGATAAGAGAGGGGTGAGAGAGGGAGAGGGAGAGGGATAAGAGAGGGGTGAGAGAGGGAGAGGGAGAGGGAGAGGAGAGGGGTGAGAGAGGGAGAGGGAGAGGAGAGGGGTGAGAGAGGGAGAGGGATAGGAGAGGGGTGAGAGAGGGAGAGGGAGAGGAGAGGGGTGAGAGAGGGAGAGGGAGAGGAAAGGGTTGAGAGAGGGAGAGGGAGAGGAGAGGGGTGAGAGAGGGAGAGGGAGAGGAGAGGGGTGAGAGAGGGAGAGGGAGAGGAGAGGGGGGAGAGAGGGAGAGGGATAGGAGAGGGGTGAGAGAGGGAGAGGGAGAGGAAAAAAAGGTGAGAGAGGAAGAGGGAGAGGAAAGGGTTGAGAGAGGGAGAGGGAGAGGAGAGGGGTGAGAGAGGGAGAGGGATAGGAGAGGGGTGAGAGAGGGAGAGGAGAGGGGTAAGAGAGGGAGAGGGATAGGAGAGGGATGAGAGGGGGAGAGGAGAGGGGTGAGAGAGGGAGAGGGAGAGGAAAAAAGATGAGAGAGGGAGAGGAAGAGGAAAAAAGGTGAGAGAGGGAGAGGAAGAGGAAAAAAGATGAGAGAGGGAGAGGGAGAGGAAAAAGGTGAGAGAGGGAGAGGGAGAGGAAAAAAGGGAGAGGGAAAGGGTACGAAAGGGGGAGAGATTCTAGGACTTTGTTCCGCCGACTGAAATATCTCAGATAACCATATCTGAGATAACGGAAACCGAGACTGATGTTACGTCAGATGATGCTCTCACGCATGCCAAGTCTGGCATACTCTCGTAACCCACTCAGCTTTGTTCTTATATCTGACCTGATTTCTGAATGCACTTAAAGAAATAAATCAACGAAAGGAATTTGTATTTTTAAATTAGTCACACTGCCACAGAACCAGAATCAAGGTCTTTGCTATTGATTGACATGTAGTATTGGAAGATGGCATTGATCGTCAGGTCAAGTCAATAACTTGATATTCTTATTTCCATCCGAAAAAAATACGTCCCCTGTAAAAAAAAAAAAAAAAAAAAAAAAAAAAAAAAAAAAAGCTATATAGAGAATCCGCAGGTTCAGCAGTAGCGTCTAGCTAAATAGATGCAAGGTCCTTCCGAAGAAGACTCGGTCCCTCCTCTTCAATCTCGAGACAAGCAAATATAAAGCAGTCCTTGCAAGCACATTAATGAGAGCGAAAAACTCATTCTCTACTTGCTAAAGCCTGTCCCCACTAGAGCAGTATACACAGTTGGTATATAATGAAACAAAGGTGCATGGCGTTGTACATAATTTGTCATCAGTAATATGTGTTGCATCACAGTGAGTGACACAGGACACATTTTGTTTATTCACGTGAAGGGATGTGTGATTGTGCACCGACTGATCCACGGAGAAGTCTTTATAATGGGAATTTACCTTAAGTTTGCGTTCGTCGCGCTTCTAAACATTTCTTCGATAAACTATCTAATTTCTCGCTTTACTTATTATTCTAATGATCCTCTGTATCAGTCAGATTCATTATAAGTATCATAGATTTGCCGATAATTCCTAATATAACTAGGGTATTTATATGTTATTCATAATAAGGCTAGGGATACACCGAAAGGAGATATTGCAAACAAAACATAGAAAAGAGAAAACAAAAGAAAAGGGAGGAAGTCGGAAGAGACGGAGGGATAAAACGAAAGGGGGAGGGGGAACGGGGACGGGGAAAGGTAAGAAGGGAGGGAGAAAGATGACAAGGGAGGGAGGAAAGTAAGAAGGGAAGGAGAAAGATGACAAGGGAGGGAGAAAGATAAGAAGGGAAGGAGAAAGATGACAAGGGAGGGAGGAAAGTAAGAAGGGAAGGAGAAAGATGACAAGGGAGGGAGAAAGATAAGAAGGGAAGGAGAAAGATGACAAGGGAGGGAGGAAAGTAAGAAGGGAAGGAGAAAGATGACAAGGGAGGGAGAAAGATAAGAAGGGAAGGAGAAAGATGACAAGGGAGGGAGGAAAGTAAGAAGGGAAGGAGAAAGATGACAAGGGAGGGAGAAAGATAAGAAGGGAAGGAGAAAGATGACAAGGGAGGGAGGAAAGTAAGAAGGGAAGGAGAAAGATGACAAGGGAGGGAGAAAGATAAGAAGGGAAGGAGAAAGATGACAAGGGAGGGAGGAAAGTAAGAAGGGAAGGAGAAAGATGACAAGGGAGGGAGAAAGGTAAGAAGGGAAGGAGAAAGATGACAAGGGAGGGAGAAAGATAAGAAGGGAAGGAGAAAGATGACAAGGGAGGGAGGAAAGTAAGAAGGGAAGGAGAAAGATGACAAGGGGGAGGAGAAAGATAAGAAGGGAAGGAGAAAGATGACAAGGGAGGGAGAAAGGTAAGAAGGGAAGGAGAAAGATGACAAGGGAGGGAGAAAGGTAAGAAGGGAAGGAGAAAGATGACAAGGGAGGGAGGAAAGTAAGAAGGGAAGGAGAAAGATGACAAGGGAGGGAGAAAGGTAAGAAGGGAAGGAGAAAGATGACAAAAGAGGGAGAAAGATGACAAGGGAGGGAGAAAGGTAAGAAGGGAAGGAGAAAGATGACAAGGGAGGGAGAAAGGTAAGAAGGGAAGGAGAAAGATGACAAGGGAGGGAGAAAGATGACAAGGGAGGGAGGAAAGTAAGAAGGGAGGGAGAAAGATGACAAAAGAGGGAGAAAGGTACGAAGGGAAGGAGAAAGATGACAAGGGAGGGAGGAAAGTAAGAAGGGAGAGAGAAAGGGAATCAGGAAGTTAAAGGAAGAGAGATCCTCGCGGCCTTCGTTTCAAAATAAACTCTCTTTTTTTAAGCACACACACCATAAAAAAACAGAATAGTTAGTCCTTCAAACCAACTCGTATATCGAAGCCGTATATCAACAAATGCAAAGCGCCGATGTTGTTGCATCAGCTATACGGATTGCCACACTTTTTTTTTTTTTCTTTCTTTTTTTTATCTAAAGACATGGATGTAAACTGAAGTGAATTAGGGAGAGAAAGATAAGGGGTGAGTGAGTTGGGGGGCATAAAGCGGTAAGGAAGAATAAGGAGGGAGATAAGGAGGGAGATAAGGGGGAAATGTTAGGAGGGGGGGGGGGGGAGAAAGCGAAGAGGACAGAGAGAAAAGTAAAAAATGGAGGAAAAGGGGCTCAGAAAATAGGAGGGAGAGAGGAGAGAAGAGAGAGAGGATAGAGAGAGGATAGAGAGATGAGAGAGAGAGAGAGAGAGAGAGAGAGAGAGAGAGAGAGAGAGAGAGAGAGAAGAGAACAGAGGAGAGAGAAAATACTATAAAAAGATACATTCTAACTTGTTTAAAATATATGCAGCATACAAATAACATTATATCATATAAAGTAACACACCATAAATCATTATCATATTTGATAATAAAATACAGTAATCAAACATAACGGACTTTTCTAAAGGTGGATTTTGACATATTCAAATATTATGAAAAACATGTTACACACAAAACATAGTAATCAAATTAAGTATGAAAGAGATGGGAATTAAGCTAATGTTTAAAAGATGACATATGACGTGGTAGGATATTCCATAATTTTGGACCCGTAACTAAAGGAAACTTTGACCCAATACATGTGTTGACTTTTGGGATAAACAGTTGGCTCCGATTCCTTGCGGTAGTGTTTGATACATTATTCATGGAGAGAAAGCTAAGGAAGCGTTTTAAACATCACTTTCAAGACATTTATGATTTCATATTCGAACTTTTCCTCGATTTTCAGCAACTCCTGTTATTGTAGGTAAGGCGTCACAAGATCTCGTTTTCTCGCCCCACTCTAAGCGATTTTTGCAGCAAAGTTTTGCAGTTTCTACACACGTTGTAGTTGTGTGTCATTAGTAGCTCCCCAGATGCTCATACCATAGTTAATAAAACTGGTGACGAGTGAGTTCATAACAGTTATCTTGGCCTTCATATTAAGGATATCCTTAATGCGACTGATAAACATTAAGGTGTCATGAATCTTTCTACAGATCGCAACGATGCGAGCGGTAAAACCCATATGATTATCGAAATGGACCCCTAAGTTCTTTATAGAGTTGCTAGGAATTATGATGCTATCATTAATACGTATTCGAGTGTCAGCTGGGATTTGTGTTAATAATCCTTGAGTGCCAACATACAGTGAGTCCTTTTAGTGTTTAGTAAAAGTTTGTTTTTGTGAAAGTTTTCAATCTTAACCAGTGTCTCCTCGATGTCGCGAATTAAGGCATCAATACCTTCTATACTATCACCTGTGTGATAGTAGAGAGAGAGAGAGAGAGAGAGAGAGAGAGGAGAGAAGAGACGAGACAGAGAGGAGAGAAGAGAAGAGACGAGACAGAGGAGAGAAGAGAAGAGACGAGACAGAGAGGAGAGAAGAGACGAGACAGAGAGGAGAGAAGAGAAGAGACGAGACAGAGAGGAGAGAAGAGAAGAGACGAGACAGAGAGGAGAGAAGAGAAGAGACGAGACAGAGAGGAGAGAAGAGAAGAGACGAGACAGAGAGGAGAGAAGAGAAGAGACGAGACAGAGAGGAGAGAAGAGAAGAGACGAGACAGAGAGGAGAGAAGAGAAGAGACGAGACAGAGAGGAGAGAAGAGAAGAGACGAGACAGAGAGGAGAGAAGAGAAGAGAAGAGACGAGACAGAGAGAGAGAGAGAGACAGAGAGGAGAGAAGAGAAGAGACGAGACAGAGAGGAGAGAAGAGAAGAGACGAGACAGAGAGGAGAGAAGAGACGAGACAGAGAGGAGAGAAGAGACGAGACAGAGAGGAGAGAAGAGACGAGACAGACAGAGAGAAGAGACGAGACAGAGAGGAGAGAAGAGACGAGACAGAGAGAAGAGACGAGACAGAGAGGAGAGAAGAGACGAGACAGAGAGGAGAGAAGAGACGAGACAGAGAGAAAAGAAGAGACGAGACAGAGAGAAAAGAAGAGACGAGACAGAGAGGAGAGAAGAGACGAGACAGAGGAGAGAAGAGACGAGACAGAGAGGAGAGAAGAGACGAGACAGTGGAGAGGAGAGAAGAGACGAGACAGTGGAGAGGAGAGAAGAGACGAGACAGTGGAGAGAAGAGAAGAGACGAGACAGAGAGGAGAGAAGAGACGAGACAGAGAGGAGAGAAGAGAAGAGAAGAGAAGATACGAGACAGAGGAGAGAAGATACGAGACAGAGAGGAGAGGAGAGGAGAGGAGAGGAGAGGAGAGGAGAGGAGAGAAGAGACAGAGAGAAGAGACGAGACAGAGACAGAGAGACGAGAAAGGAGAGTTTGAGAGAAAGGAGAGTTTGAGAGAAAGGAGACTGAGAAAAGAGATTGAGAGAAAGGAGAGATTGAAGTTGAGAGAGAGGAGTGTAACCCGATGGAGAGGACCGGCGTTCTCTGGTCGACGTACTTAATTAGTGTTGCCCAAATCTACAGGTCAGAGCTGTGCGTCTTCCCTCCCTGTCTGTCCCTGTCGCTCTGTCAGTCCTTGCTTGTATGACCCGTTTCAGTGGTGACACTAGCAACTTGGGTCACTTTCTCTGCCCAGGGCATCCGGCTAATGGATACAGCTGGAGAGACCGGAAGCGAACCAATACATGTCACATAGCAAACGGGAATTCAATACAATCAAATGATAGTAAAGAGGGTGACGTCTACAGATGTTTCCAGCTATGGAATAAGAGATAGCTGGGTAAAGGAAGAGAGAAAAGAGAGAAAGAGAAAAGAGAGAAAGAGAAAAGAGAGAAACATAAAATGGAAAAGGAAAAAGAGAAAGAGAAAGGAAATGAAAGAGATAACGAGAAAGAGAACGAGGAGAAAGATATAAGGAGAAAGAACCCGAGAAGGAGATAGAAAAAGAAAATGGAAGAGATGGAGAGAGAGATATAAAGGAAAGGGGGGAAATAGAAAAGGAGAAATCAAGAAATGGAGAAAAAGGAAAAAAAAAAAAAAAAAAAGAGAAAAGAGATATAAAGGAAAGAGAATAGGCAGAGCAAAGGAAAGAGAAACAGTATGTTAAATGTTAAGAATTCATCTCGAAAAAAAGCGAGTAGCCACTCCATTACCTCCCTCTCACTACAAATGAAGCCGTGATCACTATAGTTCTAATCTAAGTATGGCTATAGATCCTCCACCTGAAGAGACACGGTTCTTACCTCGATGCGTCGCGAAGAGGAAGAACCAGGCGGCGAGAATGGCGGTCGATGGAACCACGTCATATGGTCGAGTGCTGCCGATGGGGATCCTTGCATTCCGATTGCGTTTATTGTCTCTTGTTCAATTGGTAAAACATTTCCATGGCGATATGGATGTCGCTTATGTAGGTGTATACATAGAAACCTATTTCAAATGTCAGTAGATAAAAAGGAAAACGGTTATCTAGAATATCTCCATTCGCAACTGCGAAAAATAATTATCACTGGTACATGCGAAGTCATACTTCAGGTGAAAAGAAAACATGAACACGAAACCCAAATCGTTCATTCACATCATTCCCAGAGGAAATTCCATAATTGGCACTAAAAAAAATATCCACGAGTCCTGGACACGCCCCGAGCGGCGGCATCTTCCTTACACAACGGAGTCGAGGCTCCCGAACTTGGCGAAGACGCCGCGACCAACGCTCTTCCACCTCTGCTCCAGGGCCTGGGAGGCAGACAGCGGCGGCGACGCCAGCGGGGACAGCTGCGGCGAAAGCTCCAGCGTTGACGGGTACTCCACTGGCAGAAGGTCCTCCAACGTCAGTTTTAGCTTTTTACTTTTCTTCTGAGACATTTCGAGGTCGAGGTCGTCCTTGGCCGTGAACGAGAGGCACTTCGGCGTGTTGCAAGTGGGCGAAGAGTACAGAGTCGTGCTCATGGCGAGAATTTCCTCCAAGGCCGAGCACAGGTCGTCGGCCTTGGGCGAAGGCTCTCCCCCGTAGGCCTTCGGGGTGCAGTCGACGAAGGGAGAGAAAGAGCTCACCCTCCTGTACTTCTCGGGCACGGCGGTTCCGAACGGCGTAAACTTCGGCGTCGCCACTTTCGCGGTAGAGGCGAAGGGGTGGCACCTGAGCGGGGGACTCGTCATTGTTTTGGCGATCTTTTTGCTCTGAATCACATCCACTGGTCTGTAGCGCCGATAAACGTAGCAGGTGAGCGCAATGGCCCAGAACAGGAGCTGGGGCAATATGAACACAAACACTATATCAGACGTAAGGTAATCCATGCTTGCAACGTGCTGTGGACGCGAGTGTGCAATTACGACTGTTCCGTCTCGTTCAGGAACATGTTCAGGCGGTCTCGGGTCACTGTTTCGGCCTCATCAAGCATTGTAAACACACTTGAAATGAAGCTTTGGGAAGTACACTTTTACATGGTTGGATGGTTACAGCGCTCGTTACGAACAATAGCAATCGTTTACAAGTAATTCTAAGAAATTAAATTAATTCTAGAAGTAAGACGAGGTCATATAATAATCGTTATTATAACATAATTATCTTGCAACACATATTTTAGGTTTTGTCATACTAAGACTCAATTACAAACTTATGTAATGAAACTGGTGTCAGCAAATCAAAGGTTAGAATATCTCTCTGACACTAGTAATCTTTTGATAACTTACTATTGTTACTACTATTATTAATACTCGTAGTTGTATTGTTGTGATTCTTCCTGTCTGTGCTGATCTTGTTGTTGTCTTTGTCGTTGTTTTTGTTATCATTATCATCACTACTAATAGTATTGTAATTTCAATAGTATCCTTACTATTATTGTTGTTATTATTATCATCAGTACCTGTCTTGATTATTATCAATCACTATTATTATCAATATCATTGTTATCATCTTTATCAATGTCATTATCAGTATCATATTTATTTTTATCATTATAATCATTGTCAATATCATTATCATCATTACATTATTATACGATTGTTAACATTATTACTGTTATCATTTTTATTACTATCAGAATTGTTATCATTATCATCAATACTACAATTGTTGTTACTATTATTGTTGGTATCAACATCATTGTTATAGTATCGTATCATGTAGTATCAT
>BOPN01000122.1:684604-689604 GCA_017312705.2 Penaeus japonicus
TCATCCTCATCATGATTATCATCCTCATCATCATTATCATCATCATCTTTTTCTTCTTTCTTCTTCTTCTTCTTCTTCTCCTCCATATTCTCACCCATTTTCTCACCCCATTCCTTCTCTCCTCCATCCGCCCACCGTCTCCCACCAGAGACCCAGGAACTCTTAAAAATAACGCCCATGAAAAATAAAGTTTATAGTTCCCGAATTCGCTCAATAGTTCGAGAAGTCAATTACAGTCAATGATTCAACGAAGAAAAAAAATATATATATATAATTGAAATAAATAGGATAGAAATAAAATATAAATAACTACTATGAGAAATGAAAACTGAGACAGAAAGATGATATGGTTAAGAAAGAGGAGAATAGGAGAAGACAGCAATAATAAAGGAAAAATTGAAGGAATCAAAAAAAAAAAAAAAAAATGTCTGTTTGGCCTGAAGTAGATAAGAACCACAATATGAAAATTTAAGGAAGTGAAGTAGTTACGTATCCGGCCTTGAAGTAGATGGAAAAAAAAAAAAAAAAAGAGAGAGAGAGAGAGAGAGAGAGAGAGAGAGAGAGAGAGAGAGAGAGAGAAGAAAAGATTAAGTTGTCTGTCCGGCATTTAGAAGATAAGAATGTGAATAAACTGCAGAAAGTATCACTCCGATTTTACTGTTTTTTTCTTCTTTTTTCTTTTTCTTTTCTTTCATTTTCTTTACCATTTCTCCTCAAGTTCTAATCATATAAATATATGAAAACTAGGGAATACAAGAAGTCTACTACCTACTTTAGAGATTCTTGCGTGGCCTTTCACACACAAAGTTTTTTCACTGTCGGAGAGTCCTGATAAAATACCAACATATACTTTATACACCATTCCGATAAAAAGGACAAAGCAGAACACATCTAACCCGAAAACCTCAGAAACAACATCAACCTCAAAAACAATGCAACACCCACCTCAAGAACAAAACCTCCTATACAACGCCCACCTCAGGAACAAAACCTCCCATACAACGCCCACCTGAAGAACAAAACCTCCCATACAACGCCCACCTCTGAAAACAAAACCTCCCATACAACGCCCACCTCAGGAACAAAACCTCCCATACAACGCCCACCTCAGGAACAAAACCTCCCATACAACGCCCACCTCAGGAACAAAACCTCCCATACAACGCCCACCTCAGGAACAAAACCTCCCATACAACGCCCACCTCAGGAACAAAACCTCCCATACAACGCCCACCTCAGGAACAAAACCTCCCATCCAACGCCCACCTCAGGAACAAAACCTCCCATCCAACGCCCACCCAGGAAACAAACCTCCCATACAACGCCCACCTCAGGAACAAAACCTCCCATACAACGCCCACCTTAGGAACAAAACCTCCCATACAACGCCTACACCTCAGGAACAAAACCTCCCATGTTAAACGCCCATCGGAAGAACAAAACCCTCCATACAACGCCCACCTCAGGAACAAAACCTCCCAATACAATGCCCACCTTAGGAACAAAACCTCCCATACAACGCCCACCTCAGGAACAAAACCTCCCATACAACGCCCACCTCAGGAACAAAACCTCCCATCCACCCACTTGAAGCAACAAAACCTCCCATCCAACGCCCACCTCAGAAACAAAAACCTCCCAGTGACAACGCCCACCTCAGGAACAAAACCTCCCATCCAACGCCCACCTCAGGAACAAAACCTCCCATACAACGCCCACCCTAGGAACAAAATCTCTTACAACGCCCACCCCAGAACAAACCTCCTATACAACGCCCACCCCAGAACAAAACCTCCCATACAAACGCCCACCTCAGAACAAAACCCCATACACGCCCACCCTAGGAAACAAACCTCCCATACAACGCCCACCTCTAGGAACAAAACCTCCTATACAACGCCCACCCTAGGAACAAAACCCTCCCATACAACGCCCACTCCTAGGAACAAAACCTCCCATCCAACGCCCACCTCAGGAACAAAACCTCCCATACAACGCCCACCTCAGGAACAAAAACCCCCATACAACGCCCACCTCAGGAACAAAACCTCCCATACAACGCCCACCTCAGGAACAAAACCTCCCATACAACGCCCACCTCAGGAACAAAACCTCCCATACAACGCCCACCTCAGGAACAAAACCTCCCATACAACGCCCACCTCAGAAACAAAACCTCCCATACAACGCCCACCTCAGGAACAAAACCTCCCATACAACGCCCACCTCAGGAACAAAACCTCCCATCCAACGCTCCACCGAACAAAACCTCCCATACAACGCCCACCTCAGGAACAAACCTCCATTCAACGCCCACCTCAGGAACAAAACCTCCCGTTGCCAACGCCCACTCCCAAAGAACAAAAAACCCCATACAACGCCCACCCTAGGAACAAACCTCCCATACAACGCCCACCTTCTGGAACAAAACCTCCCATCCAACGCCCACCTCAGGAACAAAACCTCCCATCCAACGCCCACCTCAGGAACAAAACCTCCCATCCAACGCCCACCTCAGGAACAAAACCTCCCATACAACGCCCACCTCAGGAACAAAACCTCCCATCCAACGCCCACCTCAGGAACAAAACCTCCCATACAACGCCCACCAGGAACAAACCCCCATCCAACGCCCACCTCAGGAACAAACCTCCTATACAACGCCCCACCAGGAACAAAACCTCCCATACAACGCCCACCTCAGGAACAAAACCTCCCATACAACGCCCACCTCAGGAACAAACCTCCGTATACAACGCCCGCCCACCTCAGAAACAAAACCTCCCATACAACGCCCACCTCAGGAACAAAACCTCCCCACACAACGCCCACCTCAGGAACAAACCTCCCATCCAACGCCCACCCAGGAACAAACCCTCCATACAACGCCCACCCGAACAAAACCCTCCTATACAACGCCCACCTCAGGAACAAAACCTCCCATACAACGCCCACCTCAGGAACAAAACCTCCCATACAACGCCCACCCTAGGAACAAAACCTCCTATACAACGCCCACCTGAAGAGCAAAACCTCCCATACAACGCCCACCTCAGGAACAAAACCTCCCATCCAACGCCCACCTCAGGAACAAAACCTCCCATCCAACGCCCACCTCAGGAACAAAACCTCCCATACAACGCCCACCTCAGGAACAAAACCTCCCATACAACGCCCACCTCAGGAACAAAACCTCCCATACAACGCCCACCTCAGGAACAAAACCTCCCATACAACGCCCACCTCAGGAAACAAACCTCCATACAACGCCCACCTCAGGAACAAAACCTCCCATACAACGCCCACCTCAGGAACAAAACCTCCCATACAAATGCCCACCTCAGGAACAAAACCCTCCATACAACGCCCACCTCAGGAACAAACCTCCCATACAACGCCCACCTCAGAAGAAAACTCCATCCAACGCCCACCTCAGGAACAAAACCTCCATACAACGGTTACCTCAGGATCAATGCCAATCAATGCGCTGTCTAGAACAAACACTCCTATACAACGCCCACCTCAGGAACAAAACCTCCCATACAACGCCCACTCCTTAGAACAAAACCTCCCATACAACGCCCACCTCAGGAACAAAACCTCCCATACAACGCCCACCTCAGGAACAAAACCTCCCATACAACGCCCACCTCAGGAACAAAACCTCCCATACAACGCCCACCTCAGGAACAAAACCTCCCATACAACGCCCACCTCAGGAACAAAACCTCCCATACAACGCCCACCAGGAACAAAACCCCCATACAACGCCCACTTAGAACAACAAAACCTCCCATACAACGCCCACCAGGAACAAAACCTCCCATACAACGCCCACCTCAGAAACAAAACCTCCCATACAACGCCTACCTCAGGAACAAAACCTCCCATACAACGCCCACCTCAGAAACAAAACCTCCCATACAACGCCCACCTCAGGAACGCCCACTAACGACCTCGTCCCCGAAGCCCTGAGGACACGAGACTGGAGACCTCGAGCTCATCGCACGCGCCGCTAATAAGACATATCGACAAGTGGTATTGGCTGTCATCGCGTTTGAGGAGGAGGAGGAGGGCGGAGGAGGAGGGGAGGAGGAGGAGGAGGAGGAGGGGGAGGAGGAGGAGGAGGAGGAGGAGGAGGGAGGGGTCTGAGGAGGAGGAGGGAGGGGTCTGAGGAGAAGGAAGAGGGAGGGAGAGAGGGGTCTGAGGAAGAGGAGGAGGTGGAGGAGGAGGAGGGGGAGGAGGGAGGGGTCTGAGGAGTAGGAGGAGGAGGAGGAGGGAGGAGGAGGGAGGTGACTGAGGAGGAGGAGGAGGAGGAGGAGGAGGAGGTGACTGAGGATGAGGAGGAGGAGGGAGGGGTCTGAGGAGAAGGAAGAGGGAGTCAGGGAGAGAGGGGTCTGAGGAAGAGGAGGAGGTGGAGGAAGGGGGAAGAGGGGAGAGGAAATGGAGGGTCGGAAGGTGGAGTGGATAGATGGAACGATGAGACAAGGGATGGATGGAGGAAAGGACAAGGATGGGTTGTCGTTGCAGACACGGGAGGGAGGACAGAAAGAGGGAGATGGTCAGCTGTTTGCAGAAGCGAGTAGAGGAGGCACGGGATGTACTCGGTTAGTTACAGAATGAGTAGATAAATGGGAGTACTAAGGAAATCAGTTCTTGAAGATGCAAGGGTACGAAGTAAGGAGGGCCGGGGTTAGGTGTTCGAATAGGAGGAGAGGAAGTAGGATGTATGAAGAAATTCTATTGGCGGTTCTTTTTTTCTTTCTTCTGTTTCTTCTTCCTAAACGACTTGCTTGCAATAAGTACTTTTTCTTAGAAGAGAGTGATATCTATTTAATCCTTTTCCGTCGCGACGATATATATATACACCGTCAAACTTTTCGGCCGGTAGACTGTTTGGAGGGTATATGTACCGTCAGAACTTCCATGACATCATGCAGTTATGTCATGCTAAAAAAACATGCTGCGGTGATATAGCGACATAGACAATAATGCATTTT
>BOPN01000122.1:707104-709604 GCA_017312705.2 Penaeus japonicus
TAAGAGAGATAGGAGAAAAAGGTATGACAATTCAAGAGAAAGAATGAGAGAGAGGAAGGAGGAAGATGAGAGAGAGGAAGGAGGAAGATGAGAGAGGCGGAGAAACGAGATAAAAAGAAGAAATTGGACAATTACCAGAAGATGAACGGCACCGTCTTGCGAGACCCGAGTGGAGCCCCGCTTATCCCGGAGAAGGGCGGCCGCGTTCCGGCGGGGCCAGCGAGCATCAGCGGCGGCTCGCGCGACCTAGCCCATGCCGGGGAGAGCAGGAAGAGGAGGAGGAGGAGGAGGAGGAGGAGGAGGAGGAGGAGGAGGAGGAGGAGGAGGAGGAGGAGGAGGAGGAGGAGGAGGAGGAGGAGGAGGAGGAGAGGGGGAGCCGGCGCAGTCCCCGCGGTGTCATGAGGGGGGAGGGGGGGCCGGCGGGCGGCGGCGGCGATGGCAGTGTAGGAGCCAGTGTGCCTGGTGCCAGTGTGGGCGCTGCGGTGTGCCGGCCACCGCTCCCGCGTCCCGGTAAGCCGCGTGTTGGTGGCCTGTGACCCCCTCGCCCCCGCCCCCTTCTCTCTTAGTGACGACCATCACCCTCGACCTGCGTCCCCCTCCCCCCTCCCCCCTTCCTCTCCCCCGCCCCCCGCCCCCCTACCCCGAGTCCGAGTCCATTCCGTAACCCTTTCCCTCCCGCCGCCTCCTCTTACCTGCCTCGTGATGTGTTCCTGATTCCGAACAGCTGTTGTGAAGTAGTGCAGCCTCGCGACGGATGCTGTTGTCATCAGACCCGCATTACGATCCGTCGTCGAGGGTTTTGATCGACAGTGCAGACGGGAAGTGAGCAGACGTCTGTTGCAACAACGTATTACATTCGAGCAACGTGATAACAGCGTGATAATCAATAAGCGACAAATGCAACGAAAGAAAATGTAAAACGTGGGACAGAACCATCAATTGACACGAGGGACGGCACCGGGCGGACGTGTGTGCGGTGACGTGATGTATGGTGAATTATGGTGAAATATGAGGAGGGACTGCCATTCTGCTTTGGCGTGGTGCGAGGTCAGGGGAGGAGGAGGAGGAGGAGGAGGAGGAGGAGGAGGAGGAGGAGGAGGAGGAGAGGAGGAGGGAGGGAGAGAGGGAAAGAGAAGGAGAGGGGACGGAGAAGGGATAGGGATAGGGAGGAAGAGGGAGAAATGGAGATAGGGTTGATTAGAGAGGGAGGGGGGTGAGAGAGAGAGAGAGAGAGAGAGAGAGAGAGAGAGAGAGAGATAGAGAGGAAGGAGGGAGGGAGGGAGGGAGAGAACGAGGGAAGGAAAGGGTGAAGGAGATGGGGAAGAAGAGAAGAGGAGAGAGAGAGAGAGAGAGAGAGAGAAAGAGAGAGAGAGAAAGCGAAAGAGAAAGAGAGAAAGAGAGGAAAACCCTTACCGTTGGACGACAGGGAGCGAAAAGCAGAAATTGAATTCATTAACAGGATGCAAGTAAACGGGAGTAGTGGGTGCGGGGGGGGGGGGGGTTAGGTGGAGGTCAGTGCTGTAAGATTACAACGCACTCTTATAACGAAAGCAAAATGAACGGTAATACGAATGTGACGATTAACGGCAAATCCCGAGGAAATGTGAGCGAGATGATCAGCTGGTTACGCGATCAGCTGATTGTTTGTTTACTCGGCCATTCACTTTAGAGGAGACAGACATTAGACATTTAGTGATTTTTCTTTTTTCTTTTTTTTCCTTCGTTCTGGTTCTTCCTACATCCCCTTGATTTCTTTTTTTGTTTTCTCATGTGGCATGGGGAGAGAGAGAGAGAGAGAGAAAGAAAGAGAGAGAGGGAGAGGGAGAGCAAAAAGGGAAAGGGAGAGGGAGAGGGAGAGGGAGAGGGAGAGGGAGAGGGAGAGGGAGAGGGAGAGGGAGAGAGAGAAAGAGAAAGAGAGAGAGAGAGAGAGAGAGAGAGAGAGGAGAGAGGGAGAGGGAGAGGGAGAGGGAGAGAGAGAGAGAGAGAGAGAGAGAGAAAGAGAGAGAGAGAGAGAGAGAAAGATAGAGAGAGAGGGAGAGGGAGAGGGAGAGGGAGATAGAGAAAGAGGAAGAGATAGATAGATAGATAGATAGAGAGAGAGAGAGAGAGAGAGAGAGCGAGAGAGCGAGAGAAGGAGAGAGAGAGAGAGAGAGAGAGAGAGAGAGAGAGAGAGAGAGAGAGAGAGAGAGAGAGAGAGAGAGAGAGAGAGAGAGAGAGAGAGAGAGAGAGAGAGGTTGGGGGAAAAATAAGCGAGTTGAAGAATATTCCCAACTTTTCCTCCTACTCCGACCCCCTCTCCTCCTCAACCTGCCTTCCCTCTATTCCCCTGCTGTAACTATCCCTCTCCTCCCACCCCCTTTCCTTCAATTCCTACTTCTCTATCCCCTCTTCCCCCATCCTCCTTTCCCTCTCATCCCCCTCCATCTTATCGTCCTCTTTCCCTTCCCCCCCCACATTCCTCTTCCTTCACTCCCTCTCCTCCCCCCTCCTACCCCCTCTC
>BOPN01000122.1:717104-719604 GCA_017312705.2 Penaeus japonicus
TTGAACAAAAAATATTGAAAATAGTTTCATTATTGGGATTCTTCTCATCATTAATGAGAGTGGTAGTCTCATTACATATATCGCAATTATCAATTCTATTATGATCAGTATTACCATTTTATCAACTTCGTCATTGTTATTGTCGTTAGTAGCATCATCATTGCCATAATGAATATTGTATCATTATTTTTATTGTCACATCTTGATTATCGTTATTACTATTAATTGCATGCTCATCATAACCATTACAGTCTTGTCTTACCCCAATATTCCGAAGCTCCCATGAAGATGCATGACATGCCTTCGCCTCAAGTGAACTGTAAACGACTCGAAAGGGCATCGCCTAGCGTGTGCAGATATATCTATCGTGTCCCTTAGTCACAAAAGCCAACACTAACCTCTCGTCGTGAGGTCAACCCGGTGTCGTTTAGCATCAGCGTGCCATTTGAACGCCCATTAAGAATATTATGAGGCTTTTAATAGCAGCGCCATGATGGGGCCGTGTTGTCTCCTCGCATAATCAGATCACGTGGGGCGCCTAACATCATCAAGCGCGGCGGACTCACCTGGCATTAGCGGCCCCGACTCAACCGTGCCAGACCGCTCGGTGCCACTTAACATAATTAGGCCACGTAGAGCCTCCGGGGAACATTAAGGCGCACGGTGGCACTTAGGAGGACAGAGTCGGGCATTAGCCTGCGTTGGGGCTCATTCGGACCTTCCTTCGGGCACAGGGAGACCCTCTCGCCGCCCAGGGAAGGTGCATTCGTTCTCAGGGGACCTCTGGGCTGTACGTCTTACTGATCGATGTACACGTGGGAGATGGAGGTTATTTAGATTGTGCACGAAAATGTGATGGTTATCTATCAACACAATGTTGAAAATGTTGATCAAGTAAGATTGTTAGAGGAATCGTATGCTAAATTCGCAAAGAAATCGTGTGCTCACTTATAGCTAATTAGCTGCTTGGTTCACATAGAACATTATCATACTTGTTTTGTTCCGTATGATAATGTCACCGTTGATTACAGATATGTTATATCAGGAGTGGCTCTTACACTCTGCTCATGCCGTGTGTTGTTTTACATGGATTTCTTCTATTTCTTGATAGTATCACATATTTTATTCTGAATCAACCAAAAAGCCTTTTTCTTTTGTGTAGAACTTTGTTATGTTTTAAGTAATCTATATATATGCTATCCAGCCCACATACGATGTGCTCTTATCAAGCCCGCTAAAGTAAATGAGTTTGACATCCCTATTCTATACTACCTTCCCGAGAAAAGAGCTGGAAAATGAGATGAGATGAGATAAGAGATGACGATTCTCAAGTCGAAGTGAATAGGAAGAATCCTGGAGAATATGCCGTGTCACCTTGAATGACCTCAGTCCTGCTACGGTATATACAAGGAATGAAAATGTGGACCTCAAAGGATTTTGTCTGAATAGCCCAGCGTTCTTTAAACATTATTGTATGGATTATGAGGACGAAAAAAATGGGTGACTTATCTTCCATACACGTCAGTCATAATTATCAGCGCCGTGACCTGTCGTGACCATGCGACCAAGATTATCAAGTGACCTGTTCCTCCTTTCCATCACTTCTGAAATCCGACTGTTTAAAGTTTCAAGATTGTGAAGCATGTTGTTTATAGGGTTTTAGATCGCGAATAATGTGAGATTACCGCTTTAGGTGTGTGGTGGAGAACCTGATGGCTTGATTAATCATCTTGGATTGGACTGACGATAAACAATCTTGAATATGGATATTTACTGACAATATGCTGTCAAGCTCTGTGTTGCACTCCCTCCCGTCTCCAAGATACGCTTTGCATCGTCGCAACTCGGATTTTGGTTGCAAATTAAGTGAAACTGAGGCAACTTGAAACTACTGTTGCGACTGCTCAACCATGTCGCAAGTTCCATTTTAAATTGATAATAAAAGCGTTCCTTAATAATCAATCAAATGTGTAAAATGTCAATTTAAACCGAAAGTGAAAAGCCCCATTTCCCCAGACAAAGGTGGGGGATTGCTGCCTCTCGCCAAAGCATCGGCAGGTACAGAGGTCTAGGCGAACGTAAATGATAAATGATACTTGGTGACACTTGGGCGGCTCCCTATCACCTTTATCCTCTGCTAAGATTAGTCCGTTTGTTCCTTTAGGTAAGATTCGAGGAGGGCGTAGGAATTCACACATTTTTAAAAGAAATATCAAGTGATTTATATTATTAGGTGGTGATTGGTTGAAAGCATTTTGAGAGCGGATAGAGGATAGTGACGTTTCTTCGAAGTCGTAGCTAAAACTGCTCCTTGGATTGAGATGCAGTTGGTGTTGCAACGGCTGTGGGTGCAGTGTGTGTTGCAAATTCGGCAGCGAGGATTTGCTACGACTTTCTTGGGATCAGGACTCAAAGTTATATAAAGTACGAAAGTAAAATGTATTTAAAGAAATGTTCATATGTGCACGGGATAATCTGTGCGTTTCCGAAACACTAGCAG
>BOPN01000123.1:5000-7500 GCA_017312705.2 Penaeus japonicus
AAGGAAGGAAGGAGGGGAAGGGGGGGGGGAGGGTAGGGTAAATGATAAGAGTAGGAGGGAAGGAAGGGGGAAGGTGGAGAGAGAGAGAGGGGTGGAGTGGGGGAAGGGCAGTAGGGAGATGTGCACGAGTCTTTAAGGAGAGAGGAGGGAGGGAGAGAGAGAGAGGATTGGGGGAGGGAGGGGGGAAGAGGGAGAGAGGAAGGGAGGATGGGGGGAGGGAGGGGGGAAGAGGGAGTGAGGAAGGGGAGGGGGGAGGGGGGGAGGGAGGGAGGAGAAGAGAAGCCTTTGATTGGTGTGGGTGTAGAAAGGTATGTCTGTCATCTAGTCCTTTCTTGTTTCTTAGCGAAGGTTATCATGCATGCGTTTATTTTGTTTGTGTTTGGTTTGTGCATTTGTTTGTGTGTGTGTGTGTGTGTGTGTGTGTGTGTTTGTGTGTTCATGTGTGTGTGTTTGTGTGTTTTTAAGTATTTATGTACGTTTATATATTTTTTTTATGACTATGAAACCATATATGTATCCAATTATGCGTGTAATTGTCTGTCTGTCCGTAAGTGCGTGATTCCATGCATCTTTTGTCCGTAAGAAACCTATAATTGCTCTCAGGAGCGAGTCGACTGATGCAAGAGGGAAGTAGCGTGACACATCTGGAACTATTGACTGACGGATTAATAACACACCACGTGCGCTGATGTTGACTAGCTGTCTGACATTCATGTATCTTTATGACTAAATAACTAGGTATTTTAAGACACTTGATGATGTCAGATTGAATTGATGTGACAGGTGACTGATGATGATTGATGGATAGCGAATGAAATGGCGAAAACTGTAAGAAAAAAGGGGGAACGAAAGATGCAGTAGACATATCGTGACGTCATGCCGCATTGGTGACGTCATTCTGCATTGATGACGTAGGGACTGGTGCGTCTTGTCGGGATCGATGTGCCTGGATGTGTATACGTATGTGTGTGTGTGTGTGTCTGTGTGTGTGTGTGTGTGTGTGTGTGTGTGTGTGTGTGTGTGTTTGTGTGTGTGTGTGTGTGTGTGTGTGTGTGTGTGTGTGTGTGTGTTTGTGTGTGTGTGTGTGTGTGTTTATATGTGTGTGTGTTTGTTTGTATGTGTATGTGTGTGTTTTTCATCCTCTTTTCTCTTCTTTTTATAATACATATGTGTGTACTTGTGTCCCTTTCTTTTACAAGTGTTTATCTATACCTACTCACGTATTTATTAGCACCTGCGTGCATTTATCGAATCAAGAAAACACGTACATGTAGCTAACAAATTTTCTTCTTATAATTATTATTTTCTCTTTCTTCATCTTCTTCTTCTCCTTCCTTTTCTTATTTTCTTCATCTTCTTTTCCTTCTTTTTCTCCTTTTCTCTTTCTTCGTCTTCTTCTTCTCCTTTTTCTGATTTCCAATTCATCTTCTTCTCCTCCTTCTTTTTCTCCTTTTCTCTTTCTTCATCTTCTTCTTCTCCTTTTTCTGATTTCCAATTCATCTTCTTCTCCTCCTTCTTTTTCTCCTTTTCTCTTTCTTCATCTTCTTCTTCTCCTTTTTCTGATTTCCAATTCATCTTCTTCTCCTCCTTCTTTTTCTCCTTTTCTCTTTCTTCATCTTCTTCTTCTCCTTTTTCTGATTTCCAATTCATCTTCTTCTCCTCCTTCTTTTTCTCCTTTTCTCTTTCTTCATCTCCTTCTTTTTCTCCTTTTCTCTTTCATCATCTTCTTCTCCTCCTCCTCTTTCTCATTTTCTCATTCATCATCTTCTCCTCCTTCTTTTTCTCCTTTTCTCTTTCTTCATCTTCTTCCTCTCCTTCTTTTTCTTATTTTCTCATTCTTCATCTTCTTCTTCACCTTCTTTTTTTCTTCTTGACACACCAAAGCATGTTTTCCGCCCCGTCTTGCTCATATTTCTCCAGCCATGACTCTGGAGTCAAGATGAAGGTCAAGCGAGCATGGCAACACTCTTTCCGACGACGAAAAGGGGATATGGCGCGAAGTCTGTCGGTTTGTCTGTCTGTCTGTTTGTTTGTTTGTCTGTCTATGGGCTGGATCTATCGATTTGTCTGTCTGTCTGTCTATGGACTGGGTCTATCGATTTGTCTGTCTGTCTGTCTGTCTATGGGTCTATCGATTTGTCTGTCTGTCTGTCTATGGGCTGGGTCTATCTGTTTGTCTGTCTGTCTGTCTGTCTATGGACTGGATCTATCGGTTTGTCTGTCTGTCTATGGACTGGGTCTATGTTGCCTTATGTTGTTCCATCTTTTATGAAGTTCACACAAATGAATCTGCAATTTGCAAAGGGAGTTTAATGCCGTGGTGATAGTCTTAGTGCGTTTATAACTGCGTGCAACATGGATGTTCTTGTTCTTGTTCAATGCTGTTTTTTATTGCATACCTTAGATGGTGTTTTTTTGCAGCAATTATCATTAGCCTTATTATCATTATTGTTGTAATAATGATTAATATGATTATGACGAGAATAATGATGATTATAAT
>BOPN01000123.1:25000-32500 GCA_017312705.2 Penaeus japonicus
GGAGGGGGAGGAGGGGGAAGAGGAGGAGTAGATGGAGGAGTAGAAGAAGAAGAAGAAGAAGAAGAAGAAGAAGAAGAAGAAGAAGAAGAAGAAGAAGAAGAAGAAGAAGAAGAAAAGGAAGAGGAAGAGGAAAATGAGGAGGAGGAGGAAGAGAAGGAAGAGGAAGAGGAAAAGGAAGAGGAGGAAAAGAAGGAGGAGCAGCAGCTGCAGCAGCAGGAAGATGAGGAGGAGGAGAAGAAGAAGAAGAAGACGAAGGAACAGGAAAGAGAGGAGGAGGAGGAAGAAGCCGAAGAAGAAGAAAAAAAAAAAAAAGGAGAAAAATATTCAGAAATCTTAACGATACAAAAAGAAACAAGAAATAGAAGTTGAATAGAAGAAGATAAAGAAGAAAATAATAAGAAATTGAAAAAAGAAGCACTTATTATCCTCCTCCCTATTCTGTCGTTATTTTCATCATCAACTTTTCAAGCCTCGGTCCAGAATCTCGACAAATACCCTATTTGGACCCCCGGCGTGCAGAGTAAACACGTTTTGTGTGTGCCCTGCCAGAGGTTATTGATGCTGCGTAGGCCATTGATGTTGTTGCAAGACTTATTGATAGAGGGGGAGGTGGGGTAGGGGGTAGGGTGAGGTAAGGGGACGTCATGGGTAGTTTTTTCTTTTCTTTTCTTTCTTTCTCTCACTGTTTTCTTGATTTTCTCCCTTTTTTTCCTCTGATTCACCTTCTTTTTCTTCTTTTTAACTCTTAACTCTCTCTCTCTCTTTCTCTCTCTCTCTCTCTCTCTCTCTCTCTCTCTCTCTCTCTCTCTCTCTCTCTCTCTCTCTCTCTCTCTCTCTCTCTCTCTCTCTCTCTCTCTCTCTCTCTCTCTCTTTTGGTTAATGTGTACCATGCGTTGCAGGTTTGAACTTGGCGAGTTTTTTGTCGTTTTGGGCGTTCTCAATTTATGATTATTTGTATACTTATGGTTATACTGTATATGTTCGGCTGAAGCCATTACGTGCTTCGGTTTTGTAATAGAATATGCTTTAGCGTGTCTGTGTTGTTGCTTCACTTTCTTTCTTCTCGCATAGATTAAACGTCAAGAATTACTCTTAAAAATCACACCTTATTATGTCACCTAAATGGGTGGTAATCTGCTAATCATTTCACACGCACACACACCTCTGATCTCAACTTACCTCATCAGACATGCGCTGACTCATGTCCTCGTTTTCTTTTTTAAAACCGCCTTCACACCAAAGGGTAAACTATTCCAGAAATCGAGAAACAAATCCGAGGGGGCTTTGTGGTGGACAGGATACATGTCAACGTCAAATCTGCATACGTTAGGGGGGAGGGGGTGGGGGTGGAGCTTAGATAGGGGGTTGGGGGATGGTGAGGGGACGGTAAGGGATAGATCAGAGGGGATGGATGAGAGGGAGGAGGTTGGGTAGGGATAGGGGGCGGTTCTAGGAGTGGTGGGTAAATGTGAGGGAGTGTGAGGGAGTTGGAAGAAGAGGAAGAAGAGCGGGATAGTTAGGAGGTTGGTAATGGGGGTTGGGATGGGGGTTAGGCTGGTTATTGGGGATGGGGGGGACTAGCTGGGGATAGGGAGAGGGTGGGAGTCAGGGTGGGGTAGGGGGGCAGGGGGGGGGGGGGGGGATCCGGTTCCGGTTTGGCTTACCAGAGCGTTGTTCTTATATCGAAAGCTACGTGTCTTTAGGCCTTAGGTGGTATGCGTAGTTTTACGTATGCATATATGTATGTATGTATGTATGCATGTATGTATGTATGTATGAATGTATGTATGTATGCTTGTCCCTTCTGCCACACATGTCGGTAATTGGATTCACTTCGCTACGAGTCCGGTATTGTTAATGGAGAGGGAACTGGGTGCGTGTGTGTGTTTAGCTTGAGTCTGAGTGTTTTAGTTATTTCGCTGTCATTGTTGTTGTGTGTATTTTGTTTTGTTTTAGCGTGCCCATCTATTGTTGGTTGTGTGCGATGGTGGGTGAATATGGAGTATTTTTTCCTTCTCTCTCTTTTTCGCTCGCTCGTTCTCTCTTGCTCTCTCGTTCTCTCTCTCTCTCTGTCTCTGTCTCTCTCTCTCTCTCTCTCTCTCTCTCTCTCTTTCTGTCTCTCTCTCTTTTTTCTCTCTGTCTCTCTCTCTCTCTCTCTCTCTCTATCTATATATCTATTTCACTCACTTTTTTTTTCTCTGTATCTCATCCTCTCTATCTCTATCTATATATCTCACTCTTTTTTCTCTGTATCTCAATCTCTCTCTCTCTCTCTCTCTCTCTCTCTCTCTCTCTCTCTCTCTCTCTCTCTCTCTCTCTCTCTCTCTCTCTCTCTCTCTCTCTCTCTCTCTCTCTCTCTCTCTCTCTCTCTCTCTCTCTCTCTCTCTCTCTCTCTCTCTCTCTCTCTCTCTCTCTCTCTCTCTCTCTGTCTTCCCGTCTCCCCCTCTTTAAATCTCTCTCCCCCCCCTCTATCTCTCTCGCACGAAATTTACCATTCACAACAATTGAAGTGGATTATTCTCGGAAAGCATTACTTGCTTGCGTGCGTGTGATTTTCAAATGTGTTTTTTTCCGAGAAAGTGTGTTTGCTTGGACATAACCTCAGTCTCACCCAGGAAGTGTTAAGACGGCGAAGGTTTAAATTATGAAGATGTAACGGCGCACATGGCTGGAGTCCGCCTGGTAGGGGTAACTGTGTTAAAGAGGCGATGTTAATGATGGTTATAGTGATTATAGTGGTAATCATCATTAAGATGAGACTGATAATGGTAGTAATCATGATGAGGATAATGAATATAATGATGAAAATACGGATAATAATGATTATGATGATGATGATTATGATAATAATTATAGTAATAATGAAAATTACAATATAATAACGATAATAATAATGATGATATTAATAGTAATAATAATAAAGATAATAGTATTGATTATAATGTTGATAATAATATGATAATAGTAATAATAATAATGATAGTAATAAGAATGATAATGGTAACGATAATATTATCAATAATAAAAGTCATGATAATGTAGTAATAATTATTATTATGATAATGATGATGATATTGGTGATAATAATAATGATAATGATAAGAAGATGATGAAGAGAAAGAAAAAGAAAAAAAAGAAAAAAAAAGAAAGAGAAGGAGAAGATGAAGAAGAAGGAAGAAGTGGAGATGAAGATGGAGGAGGAGGAGGAGGAGGAAGAGGAGAAAGCATTCGTCTAGCTCCGACATGCCAGGAAGTGGAATGATGAAAAATGAAACTGGCCTTTGGATATTTTCCTAATGCAATTTACCCTCTCCCCTCCATCTCTTGAGAAATGTACCTCGCTCACCTCGTCAGATATCAGAATAAGAGAGAGAGAGAGGGAGAGAAACAGACAGACATACAGTCAGACAGGCAGTCAGACAGACAGACAGACAAACTAACAGACAGAAGGTAACCAGTCTAGTTTCCCGTTGCAATTCAAGATCTCAGGAATGCGTTCATAACATCAAGCAATATTGACAAGCTTGCAATGCAGGGGTAGCCTGAAATATTCACAAATAAATGTTTCTCAAAATAAAGCTGCTTGATTTAGGCTTAAAATATTTTCTGGATCCTAATAATGAGATGAATGTGTACAGTGGTGTATAAAATCATATATTCGTGTAATTCCTTGCAAGTCCTTTCTCTCCCGAATTTCTCCTCGTTTTGGGGGAAGAATCACGATAACATATNGGGTAGAAGATGAATTAAAACGATCATGTTTCGTCTAATGAAGCCAATTTCTGCGGTGAGGGGGCCTCTTAATGGGGTTTCTTGAGATAAATTTAGTGAGAGAGAGGGAGAGAGAAAGAGAGAGAGAGGGAGAGAGAGAGAGAGAGAGAGAGAGAGAGAGAGAGAGAGAGAGAGAAACAGACAGACAGATAGACAGACAGAGATGTAAACGTATGTGTGTGCGTGCGTGTCTTTACTAGGATAGAAGCAGTACTTCAGTGGATAGATGAAACACAAGCAAAGATTACATTTTCTCTCTCTCTCTTTATCCTTTTGCGTTTCTTTCCTTTCCCATTATCAACAGCGCCCGAAGAGTCATCGGTGCCAGAGTGCCAGCCACGCCCGCCCCCATCGCCACCCCGTCTGTGACCTCTTGGCACCGGGGATTAAAGGGCCACGGAACGGCGCTTTCGGAGGACCGGGCGGAGAAGGAGGGGGAAGGAGGAGGCGGAGGACGTCGAAGAGTAAGAGGAAAAGGAGAAGGAAGTGCAAGAAGAGGAGAAGGAGGAGGAAGAAGAAGAAGAGGAGGAAGAGGAGGTGGCGGAGAAGTATGTGGAAGAGGGAGAAGAGGTGGCGGGGGTAGAACATTAGTAATAATAGCAGGAGAAGGAGGTGGTGGAGAAGTTGAAGGAAGAGAACGAGGAGGAGGAAAAGGAGGAGGAGGAGGAGGAGCAAGGAGACCGGCGACCCCTTGGAACCTTTAGGAAAAGTGACGTCACTAAAATGGAATGTTTACGTCACACTCGTAACCTCAAGCAGTACGGGTTGATGACGGGATCTACGAGGAAAGGAGGGGGAAGTTGTTTTACATATATATATATATATATATATATATATATATATATATATATATATATGCATGCATGTATGTATGTATGTGTATCCCTCTTTCCTCATTCCGTACCTTTTTTATGTCTCAAAATATGTGAATAGCTCTCTTACTCGCGCTTTAACCTTTTGGCTGCGGGCGGTGGCCAAAGGAAAGCGAGTTCATGGGTAGAAGATGAATTAAAACGATCATGTTTCGTCTAATGAAGCCAATTTCTGCGGTGAGGGGGCCTCTTAATGGGGTTTCTTGAGATAAATTTAGTGAGAGAGAGAGAGAGAGAGAGAGAGAGAGAGAGAAAGAGAGAGAGAGAGAGAGAGAGACAGAGAGAGAGATAAAGAGAAAGAGTAATATCGGGGAAATGATGAAGAGCGTTTGATTAAACATGAAAGGGGCAGCTTGGAAATGTCTCGGAATCAAGGAGGGACATTGAAGCACGTGTGTGTAAGGGGTGGAGGTGGGGAGTTGGTGGAGGGGTTAGAAAGACCTTTGGCAGGCAAATCATGCATTTTTTTGCGTTTTGTGAATGACTGCATTAGAGATTGCTTAATTTATGGAAAATATGACTATATTTGCATTTTCCGCACGACTGGTTCATAAACAACTATGCAGGAATTTATATCCAACAGATTTCTTCTTTCTTTTTCTCTTTACCCTCCCAATTCTTTCTCTCTATCTCTCTTACACTCACACTTATGCACATCCCCCCCCCCCCACATACGCACATGCGCGCGCGCGCACACACACACACACACACACACACACACACACACAAGCCACTTATTAATCCTCTATTCAATACCTGATAATTGTTGCCTAGAATCTGGATAATGATATCCTTGAAGCTCTGCCAATGATGTAATGGCATGCCTAGCTATACTTATCTTGAAATATCGTCATAGGAAAATTGTGTTTATATACTGCTTCACGAAGTTTATCGCTGTTGCCTTTGTGGATGAAGCCTTTTTTCAAGGCTGTGTTATTTCTACATGAATACAAATATATAGCCGTGCGTCTGACGACTGACTTTCTTCCATAGTTACGCCTCCGTATTGATTTTCCCCTCGTTTTCTGTGACTGCCTCTAACCTCTATGCTTAAAGAAAACGAAGAGAAAATTTTAGATTTAAGGGCTAACTATATGGTTTATGATGTGATACACAAAGATGCCGAATTATTCTGTTCACTAATTTTGCTTTAATTTGCCAATTTTGTTATAACATTCGAATTAACTGTAATTATATATAGTGGTTGCGTGTGCTTGTGTTTGTGGATATAAGTATTAATGATCACACGTGGATCTGGCTGTGATCTTACGTAATTATTCCAACCTACTTATTTAAATAAGGGAGAGAGCTCAGAGCATCCGTTCGTTTCATCTAAATTATCATTCACACATACACATATGGCACATGCAACGTTTTCTGGGAGACTGTTCCATTCACCATTATCCCTATCTGGAAAACTAGATATATTTACATCCTCCCCTTCACGTTTTCTTTTTTTCTGCCTTTCTCTACTACGACTTTGATGAGATGGTGGGAGATGTCATCTTCTCTGTATATATCAAGGAAGTTTAGCTTGTCAATGTACAGATATTTAATGTGGGGATCAGAGAAACACAAAGTTATTGGGTGCAAGCGTATATTCCGGGAGAAGTCTCTATGGTAGTCATTTACATTACACTTTGCAGCTTTGCCGGAAGATGGCGCATATAAAAGAAAACGTATATTTCTATGAATAACTAAATTAAACATGAAGTATCTTTTGAAGTACATACTGAAGGTATAAAAAATATAAACATTCTTATCCTTGCATAATTATTCTACCAGACTTTTTGTTTCTTTTTATTGAAAAAATACGTTGCTAATTCACTGTCCCTAAGACAAAGCTGTAAAGACGAATCGTGTCACACCGTGTCTTTTCCTCCAATGTAAATTTTGATTTCTTAATATTGTCCTCTTAGTGCAAATTCATTATAATTACCACACATCTTCCTCCTGTGTGTATGCACAAGTACGCCTGTGAATAATTCGTGCTGAGTAATAAACAAAATAGCGAAGGGAACAATGCAGGGAAACGCACGAACAGGCATATTCGTATGTTTCCCGCCTTTCCCCCACATTCTTTTGTGTATAACATGAACAAGTACGCATACGTCTAAACCTATGTTATAATTGCCTTCAAAGTACTACCCTCTTCTCAAAGCTAACCCTACCTTCTTTCTCTTCTCCATGGCAGCTTCGACGTCGAGAATGGCACTTCCCCGGGTCGCAGCCCCCTCGATGGGACCTCACCCTCGGCGGGGCTCGTCCTCCAGAACTTCCCGCAGCGGAGGGAGAGCTTCCTCTACCGCAGCGACTCCGATTTCGAGATGTCGCCCAAGAGCATGTCGAGGAATTCTTCGATCGCCTCGGAAGGGTGAGTGTCTTCATTTATCTCATTTCTTTTTAATGACGTGATATTTCTTTTCTTTTCGTTCAAATCGCTCTCTCTTTTTCCTCCAAGAGAGGAAACGGTTTTGTGTTTTTGATGGTAGCGATGTGCACATTATAGGTAAAGAGAGATGCTTCAGGGAATTGGTATATATGGATGGTGGTTTGGAATCGCGTGTGGCGGATAGATTTGCTTTTTTTAAAGGTCATAAGAAGAAAATTGTTCTTATATCTGTTGTTACTTTTTTTCTTCTTCTTTTCTTTTCTTTTTTTTTCTACTTATATAGGAGAAATGAATTGGTGTCTTTAGGGATTACATGATTATGAGGTTTTGGAGATTCTTTATTTTTTAGGATTGGTCGAGTGTTATGTCGAGAATTTTCCTAATCTTTTTGTAAGGATGGAACGAGCTGATAATTTTAAATTAAGATCACATAATGAATAAGTATTTAGCGCAGTGTATCTAATT
>BOPN01000123.1:37500-40000 GCA_017312705.2 Penaeus japonicus
GGCTGGTGGCTAACTGTGTCAATATTTGCAGGTCACGAGTTATGTTGGCCACCCTGAGCGAGTCTCGTGGGGCCAATGACGACAGGCCGATGTGAGTCTTGTCTTCTATCTCTTTCTTCCCTCACCTTCCAACAGCTTTCTTCACTGCCTTTCTCCCTTCGCCACGCCCTCTTGCGACAATAACAACAACCTCGTCCGCGAAAGAAAGAACTGGAAGATTGAAATGCGAATAGGAATTTGATGTATTTCCGTAGTTGAATCTTAAGAAATACAAAGACGATGATTTTCAGTGATCTGTGAGAGAGTCATAAGAAAGTATTACGAAACGCAAAGGACGAGGCATGCGTTGTTGTCGCTTGATGACGTAATCAGTAAGGTCCAGTTGTTTCGTTTCAAGGAAAATGAAAAGAACTGGACCTTGGATTTGCCTGTAGACCTAACCACTCGTAGAAAAAATAACAATCTGCTCTCGTAGATCTGGCGTAGAGACTTCTTAAAAATGCTTCTTAGGTAGTTCGGACCGTAGGCCATTTCCAAAAAAATACAAAGGGGGAGTGTTTGTAGGCTAAACCATTACACAACACGTTCCACCTGGCGTCTGCCGGCCTTTAGTAGTGTGCATGTGGTCCAGACTAGCCAGCTGCACCCTAGTATTGCATCACCGACTGACCCCGATGGTACACGTGACATCAGGAAGTGACTGCGGGGTAGATACATCGCGTGTTGGTTTATGTACTGGTGTGTCTGCTTGTGGATGTGTGTTTTTTTGTGTGTGTGTTTTTTTTTGTTGTAGTTTTGTTTTTTTACTTGTGTATCTGTGCGTTTTCACGTGTGTGTGATTGTGTGGCTCTTTGAGAGAGAGAGAGATAGAGAGACAGATAGATTGAGAGAGAGAGAGAGTTTAAGAAATATATATATATATACATATATATATATATATATATATATATATATATATATATAGAGAGAGAGAGAGAGAGAGAGAGAGAGAGAGAGAGAGAGAGAGAGATAGATAGATAGATAGATAGATAGATAGATAGATAGATAGATAGATAGATAGATAGATAGATAGATAGAGAGAGAGAGAGAGAGAAAGACAGGAACAGAGACAAAGACAGAGACAGAGACAAAACACAAAGAAACAAAGACGAGACATTTAAAAGAAAAAAGAAAGACTGAAAATAAATCAGAAAAAGAATGAGAAATAATGACTCAGAAAAAAAGAAGATAACCACCATAACGACACAAGCAGAGACCCAAAAATCACCAAGCTAACTAACCCACCACACGTGCATACGCTCTTCACACCACAGACAGGCGCTGATGAATGATGAGAAAAAACCCTGAAGATAACCATTAAATCTTTGCATCAATGATGGCGTAGCTAAGTCACTGATCAATAGTACTGGCTCTCAGTTGCCAGATCTTGCACGTGTGAAGTAGATGTAGCTTTTAACACCTGCCTTGTAAACGTATTTTTAAGGAGTTAGATTTTAGATCTGCGTGTAGTTGATCCTGGTAAGATTTTTTTGTTTTTTTGTTTTTTCAGGTAATCATCGGTATATGATTGTTGTTGTTGATGCTGATGTTATTGTTATTGTTATTATTATCGTTATTACTGTTATTAGCATTGTTATTATTATATCATCATTCTTATTATTATATTATCATTATTATGATCATAATTATGATCATTATGATTACTATGATAGGTATCATTATCATTGATATTATAATTATTATGATAGTTATCATTATCATTGATATTATCATTATTATGATTATCATTATAATACATTGAGAGATATTAAAGCTTCTCTTCCTCCGATGATATTCATAGAATATTAGAATTATTCTATTTATCAAAGGCTCATTGATAATACTAACGTTTATATGAAACGCTTCAATGTGTTCCTTATTTACATATGCTGTTTAGCATCGTGCAGAAAGAAATAGAAAGGGATAGAAAAAAAAAAGTTTAGTTGGTATGACACACACGAAGATAAATCATGCAGAAAGCATTTGAAGGGATGTTTGCATGTCATGCAATTGCGATGATATGATTGTTTTTATTTATACATTTGCATATTATCTGTGTGTGTGTGTGTGTGTGTGTGTGTGATTGTGTGTGTGTGTGTGTGTGTGTGTGTGTGTGTGTGTGTGTGTGTGTGTGTGTGTGTGTGTGTGTGTGTGTGTGTACACCATTATCATCACCATCATTTTAATTTTATCATTATCGTTATTATCATTATTATCATCATTGTAAACCTATTGATATTATCATCATCATTGTTATAGTTATTATCATTATTATATACCATTACTAGTATCATTGTACATCTCCTCCAAAGTCTTTAGCAAAGTGACTTTCAAACGATAATTTTAGGTATATTCCATCGTCCTTTGACTGACAGATGTTGACTTTGGACTTCCTTCGTGTTTCTCTGCTCGGGGGAATGACATCGCCCCGCCCATCTTGACATCACAATGGCCTCGATGA
>BOPN01000123.1:60000-62500 GCA_017312705.2 Penaeus japonicus
CTTTCTCTGTCTTTCTATCTTTCCCTTCCTCCCTCTCGCTCTATCTCTCTTTGTCAACCCAACCCCATCCTCTCTCTCTCTCTCTCTCTCTCTCTATCTATCTATCTATCTATCTATCTATCTATCTATCTATCTATCTATCTATCTCTCTCTCTCTCTCTCTCTCTCTCTCTCTCTCTCTCTCTCTCTCTCTCTCTCTCTCTCTCTCTCTCTCTCTCTCTCTCTCTCTCTCTCTATCTCTCTATCTATCTATTTATCCTCATATATATGTATACACGCACATCCAACTGTATTAGCCAATGCTTTATACATTCATCTTATATCCGCTAAATTATCCATCTTCTGCCTTTACTGTCCTTTGTGAATATCATGCAGCAAGTACATTTACTTAATCGCATTAGTCTTGGTTTCACGGTCTTTCTACATATACACACACGCACGCACATACATACACACACACACACACACACACACACACACACACACACACACACACACACACACACACACACACACACACACACACACACACACACACACACACACACACACACACACACACACACACACACACACACACACACACACACACACGCACATAAGTAACGGTGAATCTAAAGCTTCTCTCACTGTCACGTTATCGAGTTCGGTCACGGCTTTGTCTCTTAATTCTTACTTGTCACGATTAAGAAACCCGAGTTTGGGAGGATGTCAATTATTGAAGGGAAAGGATCTTGGAGAGTACGTTGTAAAATAGATGATGTGCTAATATACGTGAGTGATGTGTTTGATGTTTGCATTGTTGGTTTTATGATGTGCGCTTCCGGTGGTCTTTGTTGGTCATATCTGACGGCGGAAAATGACTTGTCGGTGAAAATGGCAAACGCGCAACGGGTTTTAATGGTGTGTTTGCGGTTTATTAGGAAGAGTAAGAACGGTAGGAGGAACGAGGGGTGGGGTGGGTGTGGGGGGAGGGTAAGGGGAGGAAGGGGGAGGAGGTAGCTAGTGGCCGCGGCCCGACCGAGAGTTCAGTTAGATGTGCGAGCCCGCAGAGTTAGCGCGTCCCGTAGCCAGTCCTTTCGACGCACGTAAGATCGCCGGTGTCGATCGCTCCGTGTCGTGTTGTATCGCTGTTGTTGTTTGTTTATTTGTTATTGTTGTTGTCGCTGTTGGCGGTGCTGTGCTCAGCGTGCGTGTGATGGGGAGGCTGACCCGAGGCTGCAGCAGGGTTGCCCTCGTCGAGCGTGTGTGAGGCAGAGGAGAGGCTCGTGGCGAGAGAGAGAGAGACGAGGGGGGGTGGCGGGTGAGCAGCGCGCGTGTGGCCCCCCCAGCCCCTGCCTCCCTCCCTCCCTCCGTCCCTCTTCTACCGTCAGCTGAGGGGGACGACGGGGTTCGGTGCCAGGAATAGTGTGTATGAGTGTGTGATGTAGAGTGGCGCACCTCAGGAAGGAGGTGTTACTGCTGGTGCCAAGGCCAGCGCCGCCGCCACTACCTGTCCCGGCGCCGCTCAGCGACTACCGAGCCGCATTTCACATAGAAAACACTGACTTTCCTTGCTATTGATCCGAGGCGTTATTGTCACGGACGTGCGGCGACGAGGACGCCTCCTCGAGCGCCGAAGGAGGAACGCGGACGCTGCGTGAGCCTCGCCTGTCTTTGTGGGAGCCCGGCTGAAGGGCGGCGGGAGCTCGAGTCGCCGCGGAGGGCAACACCGCCACCCCATGTAGGTTGCGTGGAGTAAGAGCACACGTGTGCGCAGTGTGTTGTGGCGGCCGAGCCCCTCTCGCCGCCACCGCCGCCGCCGCCGCCGCCGCCACTGCCGGCCGTCGAGTGCCGGGCGCTGAGTGGCGAGTGCTGGCCGGGCGACCTTCTCTTATCACACTGAGGTGTTGTGCTGCCACTCGGGAGTTGCCACATCGTCAGTATCTCCGGCGACGTGGCCCAGAAACGGGTAATACTGGAGGAGCCTCCGGGTTCCCATGAGGAGGCCGGGGCGCTCCTGGCGAGCGGCCCGGCCTCCTGCGCCGGCAGCAGCGAGGAGGGCGAGGTGGAAGGGCGAGGGCCAGGGGGGCGGCGAGAAGGCAACCCCTTCCGGTACCGCGGGCGGACGGTGTCCACCGAGTACGGGTGTGGGCGGGTGCCAGGGAAGCAGTCGAGCTTGGACCTGGTGCGGGGCTCGCGGCGCATTACACAGCGACCTGACGGCGACCAGCACCTCCCGCAGCGCAGCTTCTCCTTCAGGGAAAGGTCAGACTCGCTCGGAGGCGCGACCTCCCTCCACCCGCAGGCCTCCAACCACCCCGCCCACGCCCACGCCCACCACCTGTCTATGGACCTTGAGCTTCCGGGCTCCACATTACGGCAGAATCTCACCGTCAATCACTCGTTCCCCGACCTGTACGACATGGCGGGCCGCGAGAAGCTGCCCCGCACGCTCTCCACCTCGGCGCTCCGCATCAAGAGCCGATCTACGTTCTGGGAGAAGTTCTGGCAGAGTCAC
>BOPN01000123.1:66630-69130 GCA_017312705.2 Penaeus japonicus
CCTTCGTCCCTACCCCCCTGACCCCCCCTACCCCACCTCGCGGTCATGTGTAACGTTGACCTTTAAGTTTGTTTGTTTTTTACAATGTACACCTCACGTGTACTGCAGCTGAGTAAGGGAAATGAGTGTGTATTTTTTATCATTGTTTTGTGTATGTGTGTGTTTGTGTGTGTTTGTATGTGTGTGTGTGTTTGTGTGTGTGTGTGTGTTTGTATGTGTGTGTGTGTTTGTGTGTGTGTGTGTGTTTGTATGTGTGTGTGTTTGTATGTGTGTGTGTGTGTGTTTGTGTGTGCTATAGGTGTGTGTATGTACGCAGCTAGGTCTGCGTATATACATTTACATAACGCCGTCTTGTACATATCTGAAAACTATGAATAAAACAATGATACACACGAAACGCACCTGCACCGGATGCGACCATGTGTACAATCACACATTCCTTGTCACAACTTTGTTTCAAGTATCTATCTATCTGTCATTTGTCTGTATATGTCTATCTATCTCTACTTTTCTCTCTCTTTAACTTTCTCTGTCTCTCTCTGTCTTTCCCTTCCTCCCTCTCGCTCTCTATCTCTTTGTCAACCCAACCCCATCCTCTCTCTCTCTCTCTCTCTATATCTATCTATCTATCTATCTATCTATCTATCTATCTATCTATCTATCTATCTATCTCTCTCTCTCTCTCTCTCTCTCTCTCTCTCTCTCTCTCTCTCTCTCTCTCTCTCTCTCTCTATCTATCTATCTATCTATCTATCTATCTATCTATGTATCCTCATATATATGTATACACGCGCATCCAACTGTATTAGCCAATGCTTTATACATTTATCGTATATCCGCAACATTATCCATCTTCTGCCTTTACTGTCCTTTGTGAATATCATGCAGCAAGTACATTTACTTAATCGCATTAGTCTTGGTTTCACGGTCTTTCTACATACACACACACGCACGCACATACACACACACACACACACACACACACACACACACACACACACACACACACACGCACATAAGTAACGGTGAATCCAAAGCTTCTCTCACTGTCACGTTATCGAGTTCGGTCACGGCTTTGTCTCTTAATTCCTACTCGTCACGATTAAGAAACCCCGAGTTTGGGAGGATGTCAATTATTGAAGGGAAAGGATCTTGGAGAGTACGTTGTAAAATAGATGATGTGCTAATATACGTGAGTGATGTGTTTGATGTTTGCATTGTTGGTTTTATGATGTGCGCTTCCGGTGGTCTTTGTTGGTCGTATCTGACGGCGGAAAATGACTTGTCGGTGAAAATGGCAAACGCGCAACGGGTTTTAATGGTGTGTTTGCGGTTTATTAGGAAGAGTAAGAACGGTAGGAGGAACGAGGGGTGGGGTGGGTGTGGGGGGAGGGTAAGGGGAGGAAGGGGGAGGAGGTAGCTAGTGGCCGCGGCCCGACCGAGAGTTCAGTTAGATGTGCGAGCCCGCAGAGTTAGCGCGTCCCGTAGCCAGTCCTTTCGACGCACGTAAGATCGCCGGTGTCGATCGCTCCGTGTCGTGTTGTATCGCTGTTGTTGTTTGTTTATTTGTTATTGTTGTTGTCGCTGTTGGCGGTGCTGTGCTCAGCGTGCGTGTGATGGGGAGGCTGACCCGAGGCTGCAGCAGGGTTGCCCTCGCTGAGCGTGTGTGAGGCAGAGGAGAGGCTCGTGGCGAGAGAGAGAGAGACGAGGGGGGGTGGCGGGTGAGCAGCGCGCGTGTGTGGCCCTCTAGCTCCCTGCCCTCCCTCCCTCCCTCCGTCCCTCTTCTACCGTCAGCTGAGGGGGACGCACGGCCCGGTGCCAGGAATAGTGTATGAGTGTGATGTAGAGTGGCGCACCTCAGGAAGGAGGTGTTACTGCTGGTGCCAAGGCCAGCGCCGCCGCCATCACCTGTCCCGGCGCCGCTCAGCGACTACCGAGCCGCATTTCACATAGAAAACACTGACTTTCCTTGCTATTGATCCGAGGCGTTATTGTCACGGACGTGCGGCGACGAGGACGCCTCCTCGAGCGCCGAAGGAGGAACGCGGACGCTGCGTGAGCCTCGCCTGTCTTTGTGGGAGCCCGGCTGAAGGGCGGCGGGAGCTCGAGTCGCCGAGGAGGGCAACACCGCCACCCCATGTAGGTTGCGTGGAGTAAGAGCACACGTGTGCGCAGTGTGTTGTGGCGGCCGAGCCCCTCTCGCCGCCACCGCCGCCGCCGCCGCCGCCGCCACTGCCGGCCGTCGAGTGCCGGGCGCTGAGTGGCGAGTGCTGGCCGGGCGACCTTCTCTTATCACACTGAGGTGTTGTGCTGCCACTCGGGAGTTGCCACATCGTCAGTATCTCCGGCGACGTGGCCCAGAAACGGGTAATACTGGAGAGCTCTCCAGCCCCCACGAGGAGGCCGGGGCGCTCCTGGCGAGCGGCCCGGCCTCCTGCGCCGGCAGCAGCGAGGAGGGCGAGGTGGAAGGGCGAGGGCCAGGGGGGCGGCGAGAAGGCAA
>BOPN01000123.1:94130-99130 GCA_017312705.2 Penaeus japonicus
AAAGAAAAAAAAGAAAAAAAAGTTTAAAGTATTATCCGTTCTCTATGCCAAGGAGATAATTAACTTCTCCTAATTAAGAAGGCAAGGATGCCCTCATTAGCATGGCCTACGACTCACGCTTACCTGGAGAATCCTGCGGTGTATTAGCGATACTATGGGACGATCATGGAGGTATGTGTTGAGGACTATAAATGTAGGATATAATGACTTAATAAGCACCTGATGGTCATTTTCTTGCTGCGTCACTGTTCTCTGTGTCACTGTTCTATCTTTTTGCCTTTTTTTGTTTATTCTCTCTCTCTCTCTCTCTATCTATCTATCTATCTATCTATCTTTCTTTCTCTCTCTCTCTCTCTCTCTCTATCTATCTCTCTCTCTCTCTCTCTCTCTCTCTCTCTCTCTCTCTCTCTCTCTCTCTCTCTCTCTCTATCTTTCTCTCTTTCTCTCTTTCTCTCTTTCTCTCTTTTTCTCTATCTCTCTCTCTTTCTCTCTCTCTCTCATTCTCTCACTCTCTCTCTCTCTTATCCTCCTTATTATTATTGTTATCATCAATATCATTATTACCATTATCATTATTATGATAATGGCAGCAGTATCAGCATCACATTCACCACAACCCTCACCAGCATCATCATTTTTGTTATCAGAAGAAACAATTACAAAGTAGAAGAGGATACTAAAGTTGTATTATCATTATCATAATTAATAATTGTTTTTTAGCATTGTTATCATTATTAACGCTATCATCATTATGGTTATTATTGGTGTTTTTACAATTATTGTTATGGTTATTGTTATTATTGTTTTTATTTTTCATTATCCTTATTATTATCATATTAATGATAATCATTACTATTATTGTTATCATTATAATTATTGTCTTTACCATCAGTGTTATTTGCATTTCTGTTATTAAAATCACTATCATTTCATTATTATCTTTGTTATTATTATTATCCTTATTATTATTATAATCATCACCATTATTGTTATCATAATCATTATTATTATTGCTGTTATTGTCATCATCATCATTATTATTATTATCATTATCATTATTATTATTATTATGATCTGGATTATCATTATTATAATTATTATCATTATTGTTATTATCATTGTTATTATCATTATTATTGTCGTTGTTGCTTTGTTGATATTGCTCTTATGATTAATGTTATTCCTGGTAGTATTGTTATTGTTCTTGCTATTTTTATTTCTTGTTGTTAATGCTGTTGTTGTTGTTTTTTGTTCATATTATTCTTTTTTTATTGTTATTATCTTTGTTTTTATTATCATTATCATAATTATTACTACCATTATTGTTATCATTATAATTATCCTTATTATCATATCATTATAATTATTATCATTACCATTATTATCATCATTGTTATCATAATCATTATTATCAATTTTGATACCATAATCTTTTATCATTATTGTTATCATCACTACTATTATTATCATCCATATCATCCTTACCATTACTATCACCATCACCACTATCCTCATCATCATCACAATGATTATCACCACCATAACCATAATCATCTTGTTGATATATTAGCAATAGTAGCAACAACATTGATACTCGTAGCAATATAGATAATGATGATAATGATTGCAATAATGATTGCGTATTCATGTCCCTGCGCTAGTTTCTTGCTTCAGTAGTTCCTCTTCTGGTGTTTTTGTTTGTTTGTTTACTTCTCTTGTTCTTCTCTAATTCATCTTAACTTTCTCTCTCCCCATCTCCTTCTCTTTACCTATCTTTCTCCTTCACTCTGGCAAAAGACAAGTTTACAAACGCTCGTTGTCTTGTAGATTATTGTCTTGTATTGATTCACCAACAAGGTAACATGGGGGTTGGTAGGAGGGAGGGTCGTGGTGATAGTGGGGGAGTGGGGGAATGAGGGGGGTGGGGGGCGGTCGACACACATTTATGACGTCACAAGTGAATATTGAAGTTGTTGTCGTGTGGGAATGAATGATCTCCATTAGCCTTTTTTTGTGCTCGTTTTTTGCGCTCTTTCTCTTTCTCTTTCTCTCTCTTTATTTCTTTTTCTCCTCTCTCGCTCTCTCTCTCTCTCTCTCTCTCTCTCTCTCTCTCTCTCTCTCTCTCTCTCTCTCTCTCTCTCTCTCTCTCTCTCTCTCTCTTTCTCTTTAAAATACTACATACGTAAGGTTTGCTGATTTGCTGATATAATGTAACCTCTCTTTGTTTTTTTTATTACTCTTTTAAACAACAGTGTAAGAATTTTATGTTAATTATACATTGAAAAGTGTCTGACGGTTTTGTTTTGTCAGCAGTGTAATGTAGTATTTGCCTGTATATGCCCAGCTGCATACTGACAGGATAATATAATCGAAGAATTATACTGCTGACGAAGCATAAGTATTGAACATAACGCAGTGAATTCACATGTCAGCAATATTTGCACAAAATGTCAGCAATTGAGAGAGAGAGAGAGTGAGAGTGAGAGTGAGAGTGAGAGTGAGAATGAGAATGAGAGTGAGAGTGAGAGTGAGAGTGAGAGTGAGAGTGAGAGTGAGAGTGAGAGTGAGAGTGAGAGTGAGAGTGAGAGTGAGAGTGAGTGTGAGTGTGAGTGTGAGTGTGAGTGTGAGTGTGAGTGTGAGTGTGAGTGTGAGAGTGGGAGTGAGAGAGAGAGGGAGGGAGGGAGGGTGGGAGGGAGAATGAAAGAGAGAATGAGAGAGAGAGAGAGAGTGGGAGGGAGAATGAAAGAGAGAGAGAGAGAGAGAGAGAGAGAGAGAGAGAGAGAGAGAGAGAGAGAGAGAGAGAGAGAGAGAGAGAGAGAGAGAGAGAGAGAGAGAGAGAGAGAGAGAGAGAGAGAGAGAGAGAGAGAGAGAGAGAGAGAGAGAGAGAGAGAGTGAGAGAGTGAAAGAGAGTTGAAAATATTTCCTTGGTAAAAATCACAAAAAGAAAAATGTTTCTTATAGTAACTATGGTGACTACTTCTGCGTGGGTGTTCGTCATTTTTTTCTTTCTTTCTCTCCCTCTCTCTCTCTCTCTCTCTCTCTCTCTCTCTCTCTCTCTCTCTCTCTCTCTCTCTCTCTCTCTCTCTCTCTCTTTCTCCACCGCTATCACTTCATTATTTATCCTGAAACATTTCAACTGACTTTGGTTTTATACTGATCCGAGGGAAGTATGAGATTATTGTGAACCGGAATTATGCTCTTTGTGCTTCTAATGGAACGAGAGAGAATTTTATGAAAAGGAATATGTAGGAAGATGAATAAAAGAATTAAACGAAGAAATTAATTGGTAAGCATAAACATGGCTGAGATTTCCCAAAACGGTTTGTATCATGAGTCATTCTTCTTCTGGATGTTCTCTCACTCTCACTCTCTCTCTCTCTCTCTCACTCTCACCCTTTAATCCCCTTTAATCCCCCCCCCCCCCCCCCCCCCCTTTTCACTGTGATTCCCCATTTTGCAACCTCTTCAATATTTCCTCCTGTGGTACTTATCTTGCTCTTGTATGATCCTTCACTCCCCTTTTTCGCTTAGTTCCCCTCTTCCTTTGCACCTTCCCCCTTCAGTTTTCCTTTATGCCCCCTCCTCTTCCCATCCAAACCCACTCCTTTAGTCTCCATCCCCCACACCTTTCCTCCCCCCACCCCACCCCACTTATTCACCTCCACCATGCACACAGATCCCTTTCACTTCTCTCCTTGCAGTCTCTCACGCCCTCTTCTCCTCCCCTCTCCTCTCTCTTATGCCTTCTTTACTCCCTTATTCCATTATTCCTCCCTCCCCACCATCTTCCTCTTTCCTCCCTCCCCCCTCCTCCCCCCCCCCCCACCACTATTCTCCCTTCAGCCTTCTCTCCCCCCCACCACCTCTCGTCCTTCCTTCCCACTACAGTACTCTTTCACTCTTCCCTGTACCCTATACCCTCTCTCTCTCTCTCTCTCTCTCTCTCTCTCTCTCTCTCTCTCTCTCTCTCTCTCTCTCTCTCTCTCTCTCTCTCTCTCTCTCTCTCTCTCTCTCTCTCTCTCTCTCTCTCTCTCTCTCTCTCCTCCACCTCCCCTTCCCCTTTCCTCTCCCCCTTCCCCCTTCCCTTTCTCCCTCCACCCTCCCCCTCCACCTTCACCCTCCACCCTCACCCCCTCCACCCTCACCCCCTCCACTCTCCCTTTCCCACCCTCCCCTCCACCCTCCCTTTCATACCCTCACCCCTTCCTCCCCCCCAGCCCTCACCCTCACCTTCCCCCTCCCTCCCTCCCTCCCCCACAGCCCCCTCCCCAGCCCCCTCCTACGCCCTAGGCCATCTTCGGTCTCTCGGAGGTTGGGTGCGATTCGTCACGTAGACCGGCGGTCGGCGACGACTTGTCGGGGAGTCCACCTGCATGTTGATAAGAGGCCCTTTGGATGGTGTGGCCGCCCGCCCGCCCGCCCGCCCACCTGCCCTGCCCTCCCGACGCCCCTACCTTCTTGGCTTTTTGGTTTTCGTTTTTTTGTTCGTTTTTTTTTTTTTTTTTTTTTTTTTTTTTTTTTTTTTTTTTTTTTTGCTCTTTCTTTTTTTTTTTCACTTTCTCTCTCTCTCTCTTTCTCTTTCTCTCTCTCTCTCTCTCTCTCTCTCTCTCTCTCTCTCTCTCTCTCTCTCTCTCTCTCTCTCTCTCTCTCTCTCTCTCTCTCTCTCTCTCTCTCTCTCTCTATATATATATATATATATATATATATATATATATATATATATATATATATGTATGTATATTTGTGTCCTCTCTTTTTCTTCTTTTTTTCTTTCTCTTTCTTGTTTTTCTTCTTTCTTTATTTCTTTTATTATTTCTGTTTGTTTCTTTATTCTTTCTTTGTTTTCCTTGTTCTCTCTCTCTCTCTCTCTCTCTCTCTCTCTCTCTCTCTCTCTCTCTCTCTCTCTCTCTCTCTCTCTCTCTCTCTCTCTCTCTCTCTCTCTCTCTCTCTCTCCCTCCCTCCCTCCCTCCCTCCCTCTCTCCCTCCCTCCCTCCCTCCCT
>BOPN01000123.1:104592-107092 GCA_017312705.2 Penaeus japonicus
ATATATATAATCTTTGGTATAACTGTTGGCTGTTATAGTCTCTTTATATAGCTAGAGTGTGTATGTCTACAGTCTGTTAAGAGTCTGTTATAAGCGTATTTATACCGACTAGACTTTTATTTTGCATAATTTATCGGTTGCATGACATACAGTAGAGATCACAAGAACTGTTTTTAATTAATTGTCTGTCTATGGTGTGTTTTGATCCTCGGGTTTGATGTTTGAATGTTAAGAATGAGTGTGAAGGATCTGTAGGTTTATGGTGTGTAGGAAGGATTGTGTAATTTGTATAGTGGGCAGCTGAGGGTGCGGAGGACTGTGTATGGTGCGGGGGATTGTGTATGGTGTGGAGCTTAGGGTGTGTATGGTGTGCGGCTGAGGGTGTGGAGGGCTGTGTATAGTGTTAAGCTGAGGGTGTGGGGGACTGTGTATGGTTTGAAGTGAGGGTGTGGAGGACTGTGTATGGTGTGGAGCATAGGGTGTGTATGGTGTCCAGCTGAGGGTGTGGAGGACTGTGTATGGTGTACAACTTAGGGTGTGGAGGATTGCATATAGGTGTTATGCAGTTTATAGTGCGAAGGCTTGTGCTGGTGGATGTCCGTAAAGACTATGTAGGCCTCGTGCGGATGGTGTGAGAAGGAGGAAGATGTAAACATACTATGACGTAACGACTGGGCTATAGAGAAGAGTAGGCCTACAGCGAAATGGAGAGAATAAATAGGCTTACAGTGAACATTGCAGTGAAGTAGCATAGCGAGCATAATGGGAATTGCAGTGCAGTAACAAATTGAGTACAGTGATAATTTTCACTAAGATAACACTGAGAATACAGTGAGAGTTGTAGCGAAGTCTCAAAGAGATTACAGTGAAAATGATTGTGAATTAACAAAATTAACCAGAGAGAGAGAGAGAGAGAGAGAGAGAGAGAGAGAGAGAGAGAGAGAGAGAGAGAGAGAGAGAAAAGCTAAGCAACAACTAGAGTATAGTGAGGAAGATAGTGGAGTATGTTTAATGCTATCAAAGGGATGCGTTGTTTGGATAAGGCGCTAGTGTGTGTGCTTGAGTGTATGTTTGTGTGTGTGTGTGTATGTGTGTGTGCATGTATGTATGTATGTATGTATGTATATATGTATGTATGTATATATGCATGTATGTATGTACGTATGTATGTACGAATGTACGTATCTATGAGTGTGCGTCTGTATATACATGCATATGTTGCATGTACTAATGTCTACGTGCATTAACGTACACATGTAAGTATCCAAGTAGGTATGTAAGTGCGGTGCGCTTGGACTCGGGAGGGCAGTGCCGAGTGGGACGAGGACGACGCTGTCACCCAAATATTTGGAAGGTCCAGCGGCCGCAAGTCAACACACGGCCCGCGGGCTCTGTGTGTGTGTGAGAGAGGGAGAGAGGGAGAGAGAGGGAGAGAGAGAGAGAGAGAGAGAGAGAGAGAGTGAGTGAGTGAGTGAGTGAGTGAGTGAGTGCGTGTGTGTGTGTAGTGCATAAAATGAAGCACACAAAAGGAAAATAATAGACGGGAAAAGCCCAGATGCAAAAGAGTATCATGACGTACATACCTAACGATCTAGAGGAAGAAGAAACAGGAATGTTGATTTGCAAGTATACCGAAAAAGCTAAATAATTCCTATTAGACAGAACAGCACGATCTAGAAAGTAGGATTCCCTGTCTCAGGTGGCATGTATGTCCAGAGTCTCAAGAAAGTGGTCGAGGTGTGGAAGAACTGCGAACGTGCCTCGAGCTGTCAAGTAGTCTAGACACCGGCTCAGCCAAGCCAACTTATTGATGATAGAGTAATAGCGAACTTAGAAATAGAATGTTGAATCGAGAGTAATAGCGAACTTAGAAATAGAATGTTGAATGATCATGATTCGCTCGTATAGTCATGACCTGTAATTCCTTTGGCGATATTATTGTCTCCGGAGAAGTTCGTATTGATGCAACGCGCCAGGTGAAACATGGTAACTATTATATTTTGATGAGGGTTGCAGCGTCGCCGGGTGGCAACTGCATGTATTGCAACTTCGCGAGAGGCTTGCAATGCCGACAGAATGAGCTGGACAACGATCTCTCTCATGAAAACTTTTTTTTTTTTTTTTTTTTCGTTTATGTGTACCACTGCCATTTTTATTTATTTATCTATTTATTTCCTCTAATCATCTACCTAGCATCTTCATTTTCATCTTGTTTTTTTTCCTCATGTTTAGCACACGCAAATGAATTTCATGGAAGGAAATCTTTACTTGCAATTCACATAAAAGTGACTTTGCAACATCTGCAATAATGATTGGAGTCTGCCCGTGCCAAATATGCTCGTTCGTTAGTGTGTTGTTGACGGAGCTGACTTAAAGGAAGTAATTAATTTGCATAAATTAACCCCTTGGACTTATGAAGATAATGTAGATGATATTAAGAGTAATGAAGATGATGTAAGTTGCTTTGTAATGCTAATTAATTATATGGTTTTTATGAGTT
>BOPN01000123.1:164592-169592 GCA_017312705.2 Penaeus japonicus
CTCTCTTTTTCTCTCTGTCTCTGTCTCTATATCTCTGCCTTTGTCCCTGTCTCTTTCTTTTTCTATTTTTTCGTCTTTCTCAGCCTTCTTCTTCTTCTTCTTCTTCTTCTTCTTCCTTCTTCTTCTTCTTCTTCTTCTCTCTCTCTCCTTCTCCCTCTCTCTCTCCTTCTCCCACCCTCCTTCCCCTCCTCCCCTTCTCCCACCCTCCTTCCCCTCCTCTCTCTCCCACTTCTCCCAACCCTCTCCCTCCCTGTCCATCTCTCCCTCTCCCATTCCTCACCTTATCCATATGTTCAATAGATGCTAATGCCAGTGATAACGACAGCGATGATCACGGAGATGGCAGCATCCAGAGAGATGAATGATGATACGAATCCGATGGCTCAGTGTCAATAATGAATGAGGAAGTTTGAAACTCGGTCGACCGGTTGGTCAGGGTGGTTGTAGTGTTGTTGTTGTTTTTGTCGTGTTTGTTCTTCAGTTTTTTTTAACCGACTTCCGTGCTGGTTTAGTCTGTCGGTTCTTGAGTTTCCTTGGGTGGGGTGGGGTGGGGTAGAGCGGGGTGGGGTGTATGTGGGGGGGGGATTAGGGGTGGATGGGGGGAACTAAGCCGAGATGGGTATTGTGGCCTTGAGAGTGGGAGAAGGGGGGAAAAGGAAAGGGTGAATGGGGAAGTGATAGGGACGGAAGAGTGAGAGAGAGAGAGAGAGAGAGAGAGAGAGAGAGAGAAAGAGAGAGAGAGAGAGAGAGAGAGAGAGAGAGAGAGAGAGAGAGAGAGAGAGAGAGAGAGAGAGAGAGAGAGAGAGAGAGAGAGAGAGAGAGAGAGAGAGAGAGAGAGAGAGGAGTTGGGAGGAAGGTGGGAGAATGGGTGGTATAGAAGAAGGGAGAGAGAGAGGGAGAGAGAAGGGAGAGAGAGGGAGGGAGGGAGGGGGAAGGGAGTAAGGAAGGGAGGGAGGGAAGGAAGGAAGAAGTGAAGGAGGGAGAGATGAAGAGTGAGTGAACGAAAAAAAAGTAAGAAGGAGGAGAGGGGAAAATAGAAGAGGAATGACAAGAAGGAAAGGGAGGGAGAGAGAAGGAGGTCACGACTGCATAGTGTTTTTATCAGAGAATTCAATCCTGTATTTTCTTCATTTTTAATAGGGTGAGGGTAAGTGGAGGGGTAAGGGGGTAAGGGGAGATGCAAGAGGGATGGAGTGGGGGTTAAAGTCAAGGGATAAGGATAAGAGTGAAGGGGAAGAGGGGACATAGAAGGATGGGGTTGGGGAATGGTGGATGAGGGGCACTTGTCAGTAAGGATAAAAGATGCGGTGAGATGTTGCAATTCCATGGGATGACGTGACTTGTTCGTGATATTTGATTTTTTTTTATATGTATGTGTGTATGTGTGCGTATGTGTGTGTGTGTGTGTGTGTAGGTGTGTGTGTGTGTGTGTGTGTGTGTGTGTGTGTGTGTGTGTGTGTGTGTGTGTGTGTGTGTGTGTGTGTGTGTGTGTGTGTGTGTGTGTGTGTGTGTGTGTGGATTAATGCACAGCCACTGCGCTTTATTTTATTTTGTTTAATTGTGCTTATTCACGAGAAGTATACAACTATTGTAAAAGCAGGTGTATACCAACCACTGCACAAGAACTTTGTGTATGTATATGTATATAAATAAACCCATTAAACGACAAAAAACAAGTAGTCGAATTAGGCGCCAACACCCGCAGATTTTCCCACGCACCCATCTACCCTCCCCACCCCCCCTACCCGTCCCGCCTCGCTACCCGAAGACCTCGTGCCACCGCAGCAGCAGCAGCAGCAGCGGCACCAGCAGACAGACAGACGTACGCACACACACACACGCACACACACACACGACCGCGAGACTAGTGAGCGAGAAATTCTGTCTCTCATTCCTCGCCGCACTGTGATCGCGCGCACACCTCGGACTCACGGCAGAGACCCCAGAGAGGGCGCGTGCGTGTGTTTGTGTGTCGAGTGGTGAACCCAAAGCTCCAGAGGCTGTGACTTATTTATTTTGGTGTCGTCGCCCGCGTTTTGTGCGTGTGCGCTTGTGTGTGTGTGTGTCTTTCGGGTGTTGACAGCCATTTATTTATTCGCTTGTGTGGCGCACCGTGTATCGTATCTTCGAGGTTGGTCGTTTGATCTCAAGACGAACGGAAAGTGGCTAGAAGAAAAAGCGTTTTGTCGTCGTCGAAGGTACTCTATTAGCTCAGCGCTGCTCCCTAGTCCGGATTCGTCAATAAGTGTGTTTCGAAGGCCTCCACGACAGATTTCGCTAGACTGTTGCCGCGTCCATACTGGGATCAATTATGCCGATGGTCGCTTCTGCAATCTAGGCCAGAGCGGAAAGTCTCGAAGCTTTTTTGACCTCCGGCGTGTGCCATAGCAACGTCCCTGAGCGAATGCCAGTGCCTGTGCCAGGGGAATAATATATTGTTTCCACACAACTCACTTTTCACACTTGTCTCAACACCCTGGATTGAGTTCAAGGGGAAGGAGGTTCGTCATAGTCGGTGAAACATTGGCAATTCGCGGCGCTAACGAAGTGGGTCGTAGGTTGGAATTCGCCGCGGCCTACTCGTCGCCCACGCCCTCTGGTCTTGACCTGAGGTCACCCCGAAACCTGTGATGAGATGACCCCGGAGCCACTGGCAGCGTGTGATGAGCCAGCTCGTTGACGCAGTCCCCCCTCAATCGTCCCGCAGCCCATGTTCTCTTCGGAGGGCGCCGCTTCCCTTGCGACCTCCCCCGCGCGACCTTGGCGTCCGTGGGCGTTCGTGGGTACGTGGCCCACATGGGTGGCTAGTCAGCAGCTGACCAGACTTGCAGTCCAAGCACGGGGGTTGTTCACAGCGCGTCGCGGCGACCGGCGGCGCAGTGCCCACTCAGCCAGCGCTCCCCAGAAGACCTGGCGTAAACAAAGCCTGAGCAGCGACTTCGAGGAAACCAACCTCCGGATTCGGCTGCAGAACTCGCGCGAGCCGCAGCGGGAACGTAGCCTCCTGATCTCTCCTCTCGGAAGTGAGAGCGCCTCGCGGGAAAAGCCCAGGCGACTCGGACATAAGCACGGCAAACGCATTAAACTCAGGAACAGTCTCTTTCTCTTCATCATGGAGGAGGAACGGCTTAGCTTCGTGTACATGTTCTGCTCCTTCGTGCCCCTGGCTCTGCTGGGGCTCCTGCTGGAGGCGGCCGTCTTCATCTTTTCCGCCGTCGTCCAGGTACAGTATCTGCGCCCCCCCGCCCCCTCCATCTCCCCCTGCTCCGTGGTCACCGACGTCTCGTATCTGAAGATGTGTCTGTCTGTCTGTCTGTCTGTCTGCGGTGACCAAGAAAATTTCTGACCTTTGGCCAGCCCCAACAGTGCGTAGTGTGTTGCTGGCCAAATTGCACTGCACGGTTGCAGGTTCTCTTCCCGCGCGAACACAACCGTTTCTGTCTATTTGAGTAAAGTTGAGGGTTATTGCTCCTCAGTTGCATAACCGGCGCTTGTTCGCGAGAAGGAGGGTCTCTGTCCGCGCGGGACCTCGCTGCGCAACGCCGCTCTGATAGAGTAATTGTACTATAGTTTATCTGAATGACAGCTCACTGAGGCGGCGGCGGCGGCAGCGGCGGCGGCGTCGGCGTCGGTAACGGATACGCCCTTGTATATTATCACCGGGTTACACAATGGCGAAAAAGAGCATGAACGCCCTGACTGTTATCTAGTTTCTTCTGATAACAGAGCTTCCCCTGCTCCCCCCCCCCCTCCCACCCTATCCCATGCCCTCTCTCGCCCCCCCCCCCCTTTTTTATGTATTTGTGAGGGAGAGAGGGCACCTCTTTTGTCGTGATTTGCGCTTTTTTTTATATACGTAACCAATCTAATCCCACAATTAGCAAGTTCCTTCCCTAATTTCGAGTTATTACAAGAATCAATCTGATATTCAGGTATTAAAGATCATAACATCTTTAAAGAAGATATCTGTTGATTTTATGTCCAATTTTTCTTTCTTTTTTATTATTTTAAAGGTTTTAAAGACGATATCTGTTGATTTTATGTCCAATCTTTCTTTCTTTTTTATTATTCTCGACTAATCACTTTTATCAGTCAAGCTTTCTTCTGTCTGCGTACCCTGTGATTAGTAAGGTGCCATCTGTAGTCAAGCCAGTAATCCCATTTAATGACTATGTACCTTAGTGGCTTGTCAAAGAAGTTATATTTAATCATGCAGATACGAGACCGCCAACTTTCTTTCCGCTCTTGTACAAGTGAATGATAAAGTCAACTTGCTTTTATCTTCTCTACTTGTACAAAGAGAGGTAATTGAGCAAAGGCTCTTGTACAAGTAGGATGAAGTCCCTTCAGTTTCATTTGATGTACAAGAGTAAGTTTAGTCAGATAATCTTTATATTCTATCACTGGAGGTAAATATGAAAAACATACAGTTGTTGCGCAAGTGTAAGTAAAAGCAGCTTCGTTCCTTGTACAAGTGAAGGTTTCTTGTACAAGTGGATGTAAAAGTAACTCCGATTCTTGTACAAGCGTACTTAAAAGCAATTCCACTTCTTTTACAAGTGGAGAGGAAATCACTTAATTTCCCGTACAAGTGAAGGAAGAAAAAAAAAAACATTGTTAATTACAATCTTATATAAATGCGAGTAAAAAAATCCAGCCCCCCCCCCCCCCCCCTTTCTCTCAGTCTCACCCAACCACCCTCATATACTTCCATCACTTTTATCCATTATGTATAATATGTAAATGTCATGTTATATATATGCTATAATTTATTATATAAATCCAGCATTTAATTAATAAGATGATAAAGATGATAATCATCACATTACAAAGATGATATCAACAAGCAGAAAAACACTTCCCAGGAGATAGCCATGATGATAACGCTGTAGATAAGCATCAGTAATATTAATTCTAAAAAAATGGTACTTTATACAAAGATAACAACAATAATCATTATAAACAGCTTATTTTTTTCTCTATAAATAATGAAATCAACA
>BOPN01000123.1:177092-179592 GCA_017312705.2 Penaeus japonicus
GACAGCGGGATATGGCGCCGCTGCCGGCCTCGCTGGGTGGCTATACGTATAGTCTCTTTAAGGATTTTAGTCCTAGTATGATTTACTCTCCGGGCCTACTCTGTTCGGTTTACTGGTGTCCTATTTATGTCTAATAGGATCTCTCCGTGGGCTGAGGTACGGGAGTTTATAGGATGGGTCTTTCGACTCACTCCTAACTCATTCCTTTCGAAGCCTTTGTCAGGGGAGACCTTGTGCTGCTCTGTTAAATCCTTTTACCTGAGGGATGATCCTACTGATGTTGGTTAGCGGACTCGGGAGATGCGGTAGCCATTGCAATTGAGTTCTTGCTGTTGATTTGCTTGCATCGGTAGCGGTGTTTGTGTGTGTGTGTGGGGGGGGGGAGCCGGGATGGGGGAGGGGGGTAATAAATAAACACGATCGTCGCGTCGATAATCAAGCGGGGTTTATAAGTTCGAGGTCAAGTGGGGTCAAGTTGCTATTCTGTGACGTCATTAAGATGATCTAATAAACAAGTTCTTGATATTAGGATGTTTGTAAAGAAGAAAAAAAAATCCCCAAAAAGTAAGAAACAAAGAGACCATGATTTTTACAATTACGTAAACTAGAACACCAGAAAAGAACATACCCCTTATCCTTCCCTGGATTCAAGAACAACATAAATGGCCTAACAGTAAGAGACAGACCCTTACAAAGAGACACTTAAGGAGATACTAAGAGAGATGACGACTCACTGAAGACATGAGAGATGGCTATTAACAGGAGGAAGAAAAATCTTCCATGATGAGGAGACATTCCAGGAAGTCCTCTGAAGGGGTTTGATTGCCTGTTGAACCTTCTTAAGTGCTGATGTGTTATATCAGATACATTAGAGTTGAGAAGACAAAAAAAAAAAAGCTATTTCTCAAGGCCTACACTGGTAAGAAGAAAATGTTAGGTGAGGCATGAAGTAGTTCTTGGGATTTTTTTATTGCATGTTGAACCCAGAGAAGGGGGGAGAGGAGGGGGATGGGAGGGGAGGGGGGGGGGAGGGGGTTAAGGAGTAGACGGAGGAGGAGAAGTAGAAACGGGAGCAAAGAGACGAGATATGGTAGGATAAATAGAAGAAGAAAAGGAAATGAAAAAAAGTAGATATGGGAGCAAGGGAGCACGTGTGGAAAGGGGGGGGGAGGTGAGTGGAAGAGAAGGAAGAGGGTCAGAGGGAGGGGAGGGGGTGGAGGAAAAAGAAAAGTGAACATGTGAGAGGGGAGGAGGATCGAGAAGGAGCTGGGGGGGGGGGGGGGGTAGAAGGAGCTAGGGGGATGGACTAAGGGGAGGGGACCGGAGTCGAAGATTCAAGCAACATGTTCCAGGTACTACGATGAGGTGACCCCCCTCGTGGCTGTCGGCGAGGCGGGACAGCTCGGCGCCCGCTACATCTTATAAGCCTCCCCCACCCTCCCACCCTCCTCCTCCTCCTCCTCTTCCTTTTTCTCCTTCTTTTCCTCCTCCTCCTCCTCCCCCTTCTCCCTCTTCTTCTTCTTCTTCTTCTTCTTCTTCTTCTTCTTCTTCTTCTTCTTCTTCTTCTTCTTCTTCTTCTTCTTCTTCTCCTCCTCCTCCTTCTTCCCCACCCCCTGACGTCATCTTTCTTTCTCCCACCTTCCATATCCTCTTCTTCTCCTCCGTCGCCTCTTCTTCCATCTCCTGTCTGCTCTATCCATCCTCTTTTCCTCCCTCCTTCATACGTCATGATCTGCTTCAGCCCTTACACACCCACTCAAAGAATTTCTTAATTCTTAGGATTCTTTATCCACATTCCTTTATCTATTCACATTCATTTCATTTCCCTTTCTTCACCATAACTATTCACTATTTTTGCTTTTCTAATTCCATTCTCCATCTTTTTTCATTCACGCTTTTCCCCATGATCTATTTTTGCCCTCTCTTTCCCACGCTACCCTTCTCCTTCCCTTATTTGTCTCCTCCCTTTCTTTATTCCCGTCTCCGTCCTCTTCCTCTTCCTCGCGACCTTGGTTATTCTCCCGCTCGTAATTCTCGACGTTAGGTAGTGCCATGACCACCCCTCAATGCCCTTCCTCGCGACCTTGGTTTGTTCTGACCACCTTCCTCTCTCCCTTCGCCCCTTCTCGGTGTCATCGGGTTTCTCCTTTTCTTCTCTTCGTCTACGGCTTCCTCCTTCATTTTCTTCGTCTTTGGCTGTTTTGTTTGTTTTCTTTGTGTTCGGTTTCTTGTTGTTTTTTTCATCGTTCTTATTCTCTGCTAATTATCTAATGATTAATTCGTCCTCCTCCTCCCTTCTTTTCGTCTTCGTTCTTTTTCCTACCTTCTCTTCGTGTTTATCTTTTTCTTTTACTTGTTACGTATCTCCTCTTCTTTGATTTTCTCTCTTTCCCCTTCCTCTCTTGACTCCTTTCTTTCTCTCCTAATCCTTTGCCCTTTCTTGTCTCCCCTTCACTCTTCCATTTCTTATATTTTTCGTTTTTCTGTTTTTTTGAGTCCG
>BOPN01000123.1:184592-192092 GCA_017312705.2 Penaeus japonicus
GAGGGAGGGAGGGAGGGAAGGAAGGCGAGCGATGGAAGGAGAGGGTGGGGGAGGGGGGTAGCTTCTCCTCCTCAACGCCGGGACTGTTGACAATTAATCCAAGCAATTTTCCTGTGGGGTTCCTTTGTCTCCTGTGGGATCAGAAGAGAAAAAAGGAGGGGAGGGAGAAGGGAAGGGGAGGAGGAGGAGGAGGGGAGGGAGAGGGGAAGGGGAGGAGGAGGAGGGGAGGGAGAGGGGAAGGGGAGGAGGAGGGGAGGGGGTGGGAGGATGTTAAGGAGGAGGGTATATTAGGATATCCTTTGTTTATTTCTTTATCTTTATCGTTTCATCTTAATTTTCTTTTCTATATTAATTGGAACTTATAGATGATCCTGATTATCATATTTTTTATTTTCCTTTGTTGATTATTATTGATTAAGCTATCTGTGGCTGTGAGATGAAGGGAGGGAAGGAAGAGGAAGGAGGAAGGGAGAGGAAGGAGGAAGGAAGGAGACGGAAAAAGGAAGGAAGGAGGGAGGAGGGAGAAAGGAGGAAGGAAGGAGGAAGGAGAGAGGAGAGAAGAGAATATGAAAAGAAGACATTAAGTAAGAGAGAAAAAAAAGAAAAAAAAAGAAAAGAAAAGGGCATAGATGTAGAAATGGATGAGTGAAAGTGAGGAGGCCGGAAGGGCATGTTGCAATGACCCTTGCGAATACCAATTACCGTAATTCATAATTACAAGAGCCTAGATGAAAGGACATTGAAGGGATTCAGCTCTGACGTACAAGTGGTATGGTTTTCCCACCTTGTACGTACGTATAACATGGCCAAAATAAATAGTTATTTTTTTGTGTTACTCTTCTTTTACCTTTAAAGGGAAAGGAAGGTAACGAACGGGAAGGCAAAGAAGAAGACGACAAGAGCTGTTACGAGTCTTACTAGCGGAGTCTAAGTCTTCTTCGGAGTCTTTTTTTTCAGAGAACAAGAGCGTGATGGTGGGAGCAGATCAGGGTGTGGTGTCGCCGGGGCGTTTCAAGGGCGTAGACTCTCCCAGTCTTTAGGTGGAGTCGTTTAAGCTTGGCCCGAAGTGTCGGTGTGTGTGGGTGTGTCTGGTGGAGGGGTAGAGGGGCAGGGGCACGGGTAGGGGCAGTGGCAGGGGTAGGGGTTGGGGTAGGGGTTGGGGTAAGGGGTAGGGGGCAGGGTGGCGTAGGGGAGTAAGTGTTGAGATGTGGAGGGGAAGGGGAAGAAGGCGGTGGAGGTGGAGGTGGAGGTGGAGGAGGGTGGGGGTGGAAAAGGGATTGGGTTGGTGTAGGATTAATGTCTGTTCAGGACGGGAGAACAGGGAGGAAAGGGGGAAGAGGGGAGGAATTGAGAGAGAGAGAGAGAGAGAGAAAGAGAAAGAGAAAGAGAAAGAGAAAAAGAAAGAAAAAGAGAAAGAGAAAGAAAGAGAGAGAGAAGGGGGTGGATGAGGTTGGGGTAAGAGAGAAGGGAGAGGAGAGGCACAGGTGTGTGTGTCTGGGGGGAGGGGGAGGGGTGGGGGATAGAGTGACGCCCCTTGAACAAGTCTGGGCGTAGAATGAGAAAGAAGGGGAGGAGGGAGGGGGGGTGGGGGGGGGGAGGGGATAGCCTCGTGTGTGCGGGTGTAAGAGGAACATCCCCTCTGACTCACCTTAAGTGTCACTCCTCAGGTATGCGAGGGGAAACATGGCCATTATGCAGCTATGGCATCCCTTTTGGGGACTCGATGTCGTTGTCGCCTACGTAAGAGTTACATCGCTCATGTGGCAATGCAACTTTCCTATTGACGCAGGAAAGGTGTCAGACCATGAAACGTTGCTGTTCTTGTCTCGTTAGTTAGGCTGTTTATCGTTTCCTTCCCCCCGTTTTGTTCTTTTTCTTTCTTTCTTTTTCTTCTGTGTCTTTTTGCCATCCCTCTCTCTGCTTCATCCTCACTACATCTTCCCGATGTGAATAGAATACATATTCTTTCTAAACCTCTCATGTTCCATAATCTCTTTTTCTTTCTCTTTCTCTCTCTCTCTCTCTCTCTCTCTCTCTCTCTCTCTCTCTCTCTCTCTCTCTCTCTCTCTCTCTCTCTCTCTCTCTCTCTCTCTCTCTCTCTCTCACCCTGAGAAATCGTGCCTCTGTACATGAACGATATGAGAAAGAAAAATCACCCCTTTACCCCCCTCCTCACCCCCCCTGCATATCCGGGGCATGCAAGCAGAACCGGAATCATGCAGTTCCTCCACGGACAGCTCTTTTCAATGGCCAAACAAGGGAGGGAGACTAACGAAGGCGCCATGCGTGAAGTGGCGTTCGGCGGGAGTCTGTGAGACGCCCTTTGGGTCATGGCGAATAGCAAGCTACTATATGAGAGGGTTGGCTGGTTGATGGCTTGTTGGCTAGTTTCGTGGCTTGTGGGAATACCTGGCGGCTTGTTTGTAGGCTTGTTCTGTGACTAGTTGTCTTGTTTTCTTAACCGGGTGGCTTACTAGATGGTTAGTCAGCTGCTAACCGAATTGCAGGTTGGCTAGGTTGTTAGGTAGGGAAATGGTTAATCCGTAGCCTATTGACTCATCAACTTGTTAGATATTTGAGAAATATTTGTAGTCAACCTTTGTAGTCAAAAATTAGTGACCAACCTTACTGGCTCTGAAAGAGAGAGAGAGAGCTTAGCATCTGACAATTTGCTGGTAATTTGCTTAACACAAGACAAACACTCTTATCATGAGACAGGTCGTGTGACTTCAAGTGAGCCGGCGCACGCTTCTTCAACACAAAGCAAGCATCTTAACATCGAATCACATGCATTTCTTGGCGGATTTTCCTGCTGTAAGGTCACGACCCGATGCACGAGACCCTCTTGTGCAACTTGTTTTGTATACACTGTGTTGATATGCAATGCGTTTTTTTCTTTTTTTTCAATACGATTTTTTTTTTTTTTTTTTTTTTTTGTCGCAACAAGTTTATAAGAAATCGGGAAATTCCTTATATTACACAAATATCTAGTCAAAAATATATTCCCATCAATGTTACTCCATCATTATCATATCAACCCCCCCCCCCCCCCCACCACCCCCTTTCTTCCCCTCCCTCCCTACTTGTTTTCATCTCACACATCACCATCTCCTTATTCCATCATCTCCTTATTTCTACTTCCTCCCCAGCATCTCTACCCCTTTCCTTCCTCTCTCTCCTCTTCCTCCTATGCCATGTCCCCAACTCCTTATTTAGTTTTGCCGGATTACGTCACCAGTAAAGAATCCGTTACTAGGTATTAGTAACTTGTCTCCAAGAAAGGGGTTGAGCTCATGTCCTAGCTGGGCGGTGGCAGTCAGAACATGCCCATGAAATACTGATGATTGGAAATGTTTATATAGTTATTTGTATTTATTGTTTTTGTTGTTGTTATTATTATCATTATTTTTCTTGTTATCAGTGTCATTATTATGATTATTATTATTATTATCATTATTACCGTCATTATTAGTATTATCATTATTATCATCATTATCATTATTGTTATCATTATCATTGATATTATTATTATCCTCGTTATTATTATTTTCATTATTACTATTGTTATTTTTATTGTTACTATTGCTACTGTTGCTATAGTTACTGTTGTCATCATTATCATTATTATTATCATTATTATTATCAATTATCATTGCAGCAGAATCAGTTATTATCACATTACCATCGCCATTATGTGCTATATATACACATTGTTTTACATGTAGGAAGGGATCGAGATGTTTTTTATAGACATGGACCATGTGATATGCCATGAATAACAACTTATAAGAGGATGTAAGTCAGCAAATTCTTCCTCTGCCGTTGCTTGCATTCCTGGTTGCCTGTTACGAAAGTCCTGATTGCAATAGGCATGAATTTGCTTTGTGGTCCTCCGGCCAGTTCACACGTGCAAAGCTCTGCAGGAATTATAGTTTGGTTTCCTCTAGATGCAAGCGTGCAGAGACCAGTAGCAAGGGAAGACAAATACGGAAAGACGGCACAGGTTTTATAATTATATGCAAAGATGTATGCACGAGTGCGTACACATGCACGCACGCGTACACGCACGCACATACACACACACAAACAAACAAACATACAAACACACAAACAAACAAACACACACAAACTTACACAAAAACACAAACAAAGAAAAACATCACACACACTCACGCAAACACACACACACATACAAACACACATACAAACTTACACAACCAAACACACAAACAAACAAACAAAAGCATACATACACACACTCACACGTGCAATTAAACTACCCCTTTCCTACCGCCCCCACCCCCCCTACCCCCCGCCCTTCCGCGCCCAGACAAATCTCTTCCTCTTTCACCCGATCCATTTCTCGGAAAATAACTGCAATGCTCTTGCTGCAATGCCCTTTTTTTTTTCTTTTTCCCATGTATCTAAAGGAAGTCAATGATGAATGAGAGGAAGGGTACTGTTCGGACGCGCTATGCGGTAAAGTGGGCCAAGTACATCATTACTCTATCACAGACGGCGGAATAAATCGTTTCACTTTTCCTTTATGCTTACGCCCCTGATACACACACACACACACACACACACACACACACACACACACACACACACACACACACACACACACACACATACACACACACACACACACACACACACATATATATATATATATATATTTTTTTTTCATATCCTCTATCTATATGTTTTTTTTTTTTTTTGTTTTTTTTTGGGGGGGGAAGGGTATATCTCGTTTCTTTTTTCTTTTGTTTTCCCTTTTCTTTTCTTTCTTTCTTTTTAATCTCTTTAGAGCCCATCTTACCTCAAGTATTTTGGCGGAGAATAATGGGAAATGAAGCCAGTAAGCTTTCGTTTATGTTTCTCTCTCTCTCTCTCTCTCTCTCTCTCTCTCTCTCTCTCTCTCTCTCTCTCTCTCTCTCTCTCTCTCTCTCTCTCTCTCTCTCTCTCTCTCTCTCTCTCTCTCTCTCTCTCTTTCTGTTTTTTTTCTCCCTCCGTCTTCGAATGAAATAGAAGAGGTTTTAAGAGGAGGGATAAAAAAAAAGAAAAAAAGAAGAAGAGTGATTATGTCTTAAGGACTAAAAGCGATGTCTGGAGGAGCCAAGAGAGGAGAGCGTCTTCTGAAAGAGTCATGAGAGCTTGGAAGAAGTTCATGAGAAGGAGACTTGGATTAGGACAAGATAGAGAGACCGATAGCGAGGAGGAAGAGGGGAAGAGAGAGGGAGAAGGAGAGAGGGAAAGAGATAGAAAGAGAGAGAGAGAGAGAGAGAGAGAGAGAGAGAACGAGAAGAAAAAAAGAAGAAGAGACGAAACGCAGACTTAAAAAAAGAAAGAAAAAAAAAGAAAGAAAAGCGATTAGAGGAAAGGAGAAAAGGGAATAGAACAGACAACAATGACTATAGGGACACTGAAGAGAAGGCTAGATACCTTACCAAACCCCTATCCTCCATCCAGAAGGATTAAAGTGATCATTAATCCCCCCTCCTGGTTCCGATCACACGCATTTCACACAGTTCCTGAACACCAGAAGATGATGAAGCAAAAGTGGTATTTTGATCTTCGTAATATAATCGTCGAGGCTATATTATATATTTACCTCGAGGTGCTTTTGTGGTCTGGGGTTATTTTTTCTCTTTTCTTCTCTCTTCTTTTCTTTCTTGCGTTATTCTTGTATTCTTGTCGGTCTGTATTGCTTCCAGAAAGAAAGAGATAGATATAGAAATAGAAATATGAATTAGAATTTCAAAAAATAAAATGGGTGGTATTTTAGATTCTAGGAAATATTACATGTTATTTTTGCCTCTCTCGTAGGTTAAACTACCAAGGGGAAAAGTGATACCTGTTAGATCTATTGCTGTGACCTTTCCCGTGCAAGGTGCAAGTGGTTTATTTCTATCAACGTGACCTTTTAGTACGGGAGGGGGGAAAAAAAGAAGTGTAATATATTCCCCTGGTTTTGTTCCTTCCATTGACAGTGCTATTGGGATTATTGCGTCCCTGCTTTTCTTGTAATGAAATAATCTGGAACTTCCGATCTATAAAAGAAAAAGTGAATTTCTTTTTTGATTTCTCTGTTTTAATTTTCCTGTTCTATCTATCTATGTGTTTATCAATCAGTCTCTCTCTCTCTCTCTCTCTCTCTCTCTCTCTCTCTCTCTCTCTCTCTCTCTCTCTCTCTCTCTCTCTCTCTCTCTCTCTCTCTTTCATTGATTTTCCCAGCCAGTCATTTTCGATTTCTGTCGTCATTATTACAATTATATCAGAATAATCGTCATCATCACCACCCTAATTATCATCAGTAGGCGCATCACCAGAATCATCACCATCTTCAGTCCCTTGTCATCATATCATCACCATCACCATAACCAACACCATCACTATCACCACCATCACCAGCACCCTCATCATCACTTCAAAGAGATGCTGGTAACGAAGTGGTGAAAGGTGTGGAAGGGATCGTCGAGACAGATCACCATCATCACCACCACCACCACAACCTTCATCACCATCACCATCACCACCCTCATCATCATCACCACCATCACCATCCTCACCACCACCACCAGCAGGAGATGATGGCGACGAAGTGGTGAAAGATGTGGAAGGGATCGTCGAGACAGATCACCATCATCACCACCACCACCACTACCTTCATCACCACCACCACCACCCTCATCATCACCACCATCACCATCCTCACCACCACCACCAGCAGGAGATGATGGTGACGAAGTGGTGAAAGGTGTGAAAGGGATCGTCGAGACAGATCACCATCCCATCCACCACCACCACAACCTTCATCACCACCACCATCACCACCCTCATCATCATCATCACCATCACCATCCTCACCACCACCACCAGCAGGAGATGATGGCGACGAAGTGGTGAAAGGTGTGAAAGGGATCGTCGAGACAGATCACCATCATCACCACCACCACAACCTTCATCACCACCACCATCACCCCCCTCATCATCCTCATCACCACCATCCTCACCACCACCACCAGCAGGAGATGATGGTGACGAAGGGGAGGGACGGAGAAAAGGGGTTGTTGGAACACCTTCCTGAGGGTGGTCGCGCGGCTGCCGTATTGATTCCAGTGTTTCTGGACGCACGTGTTTAGCGCACGAACCGACCTGCTGAGTGTGTGTCGTCTCTTCGCTCTCTCTCTCTTTCTCTCTTTCTCTCTCTTTTTCTCTTTCTTTCTTTCTCTTTCTTTTTTTCTTTCTTTCTGTCTCTCTGTCTCTCTCTGTCTCTGTCTGTCTCTCTCGCTCTCTCTCTTTCTTTCTCTCTCTCTCTCTCTCTCTCTCTCTCTCTCTCTCTCTCTCTCTCTCTCTCTCTCTCTCTCTCTCTCTCTCTCTCTCTCTCTCTCTCTCTCTCTCTCTCTCTCTCTCTCTCTCTCTCTCTCTCTCTCTCTCTCTCTCTCTCTCTCTCTCTCTCTCTCTCTCTTCTCTCTCTCTCTCTCTCTCTATCTCTAT
>BOPN01000123.1:197092-207092 GCA_017312705.2 Penaeus japonicus
TTCTCCCACCCTCCCTCTCCCCCTCCCTCCCTCTCCCCCTCCTCTCCCTCTTTCTTTCCGCCCCTTCCTTCCTTCCCTCCCCACATCTTTCCGTACCTCAACCTCCCGTCTGCAACATCAACATCAACAGCAACAACAGCAACAGCATTAGCTTGTCTCACGCCCCTGACCCACTTACAACAGAGTTCTTTTGGTAGCTCGAGCGACCTTCAGGATCTCCCGTAGAAGGGATAATAATTCACCACGATGCATCAACGGCGCGGCATGGGTGGGGGATGGGGGGATGGGGGGGAGGAGAGAGGAAAAGAGGGAATGGGAGGGAGAAGGAGAGAGGAAGAGGAGGGACAAACTCTGAACATGCATCATAGGGGAAGGGGGAAGTTAGGAAGGGAGGAGGAGGAGGGAGGGGTGAAGAGGGGTAGGGGAATAAAGGGGGATTGGGGAAAGGAAACTGATGAAGGAGGAGGGTGGGGTGGAGGGCGGGGAAGGGGAAGTGAAAATGGGGAGGAAGGGGGGGAGGGCTGGAAGAGGGGGGTGAAGCAATAGGGGAAGAGGGGGTAAGGGAGTGAGGGAAGGAGGGGTAGGGGTAGCTACAAGAGTAAATCGATCAATGCTCATTTTTCTAAAGCTTAAAGTACATTTTTTTTTTATAATATACTTAAGAATTTATGTTTTCTTTCTGTACCGTGTCTCAACATGGCTCAGCAACGAGAGAAAATAAAAGAGACAGAGAAAACGGGAACATCAACAAATAAACAAACAACCTAGCAAAGAGTCGGTAAAAGAACAACAAAGAAAGAAACAGAGATATGCCAACTTATTCGCTACTATCGCGTCCACAGCTTTCTCTAGTCCATCACACTTCGATTGACAGCTCACACTTCTGAAGGGTGCGAAGTAGGGTACGTACCTTAATACACTTAGCCGATACCACTGGCACCGTTTCATGGTCCGAGATTTTATTCATATGTTTATTTGTTTACTTGTTGTCTTTGTTGTTGTTGTTGTTTATGTTTGTTTATATGATTTGCGTCGAGGTCTATTTTTGTTTGCTATTTTGAATTCAAGTTTGCTTATTGATTTATCTATGGTTTGTTTTGTGTTATCATCAATATTCTTTTACTTATCTCTTTTTTATCCTCAATTGTTTATCCATCCATTTATCAATTTACCAATCTATCAACTGATTTGATAATTACCTCCTGCATTCATTTACGTGTTCTTTGAATAAATTCAAAACCTTTTATAAGCTGAGCATTAAAGTGACGATGGAATGCATTTTTTTTTTTTTTTTTTTTTTTCCTTAACCTTTACAATCAAGTCGAGGCGGAGGTTTTGGAGATGGGGAACCACAAAAATGGAGAGAGAGAGAGAGAGATATGGAGAGAGCAGAGAGGGGAGAAAAGAAGGTGTCCTTAGGTGTCTAATTAATACTAGTTTGGATGACGAGAGTGAAGGTGAAGGTGAAGGTGATGTGGGTATCGGAGGTGTTTGTAGGGCATATGTTATATTTATTCATTATCTTTTTTTTTTTTTTTTTTGTTCTTCTTTTCCTGCTTCTTCTTCTTCCTTTGCTTTCCCCTTGTGTCTCTTATCTGTGTTGTTCTCCTACGCTCTTTCTTTCTCTCTTAGTGCAACAATACCATGGATTTTTTTCTAAATTAGAATTGTCAAAAAAAAAAAAAAAAACATTTCTTCGAGAATTAACCTAAACATGCTTACGATTAGTCTTTTGCGCACGAAAAGCCTGTTCTAACTAAAGTAGAGTCATTCCAAAATCTCTCCTTATCAAAATAATGTCTTTGTACAGCTGCGAATACCAGTGACTTTACGAATGAAAGAATACTCCTTATTAGAGGTTTATCAATGGAAATATTTACTCCTTATCAGAGATTTATGAATGAGTAAAATATGTATGTCCTTTTTGGAAGATGATAGTGATTTTATGAATGGGGAAATACGTCCCCGTAGCGATTCCGAGCGAGTTTATGAATGGAATTGTGTCCACTTTTGGAGGATAGAGGCTAATTTATGAATGGAAATCCACACGTAATTGACCAGAGAATGTTTCTTTCCTCTCACGAAAGAACCTCCTTGGCTTAGGCTTTATCTATCGTCTGAACTTCGTCTTTTCTAAAGTAGTTAAAAAAAAAAAGAATGGCTTGTGCAGGTATTTAGTCCAAGAACATGTCAAGGATGATAAACAAAAGAGATATTTTGGTGGAACTGCGCGTTTCGTTAGAGAAAACGTTGTATAAGGATAATGATGATAATGTTCAAGATTGAAAATATAATGAGAGGAATAATAATGATAATAATAACAAGAATAAGATTTATTTTTGAGTTTATTTATCGTTTATCTTTCATGTGTTATTATGGTGGCTTAATGTTTTGTTTCTTCTTTTTGTTTCTTAATTTCCGGATAACGAACGTCACAACACGGAATGTCAAAGGAAATTAATATTCATTTTTTTAATTAAACGTTAGATCAAAGACTTAAAAATTTCTAAGTGAAACATTCTGTCTCTAAATTGAAAGTGATGTTGCAAAGATCATTACGAGAACAGGGGTGAGTTACGGGAGGGGGGAGGGGGGGTAGGGAGAGGAGTAGATCGAGTTGGACTCCTCCCCCCCCCCCCACCCAACCCCTCCTCAAACTCCTGGGGCAATCTTGGCAGTGGGCGAGAGAAAAGCAAACACTTAAGGTGGCAATCAACAAGCGATGGAAAGTCAAGATTTGAGTATTGTCTCCCCCGTACCCCCCCCCCTCCACCTTCCCCTACCCTCCTCCTCCTCCTTCTTTCCCGCCCCAACCGCTTCCAGTCTTTTCATGTTTTTCCTCGCCTTTTTTCTTCTTTTTTTCTTAATCCTCCATCTCCTTCTATCTCTTTCCTCTACTTATTGTTCTTATCGTCTTTTCTTCCTCCCTCCTTTTTTTTTTCATTCTCCTCCTCCCCCTCTCCTTCTCCTTTCTCCTTCTCCACCTCCCCCTTCTCCTTCCTCCTTCTCCACCTCCTTTTCCTCTTCCCGTTCTCTCTCATTCTCCTCCTCCTCCTCCTCCTTCTGTTATCCTGATACACATACACATAGAATGACGTCACACTCTTCAGCCACTTCAACAGTATGTAAACAAGGTGTAGATTTTTTTGAGAATGAAATAAAGTTCTCCGTAAAAAAAGAGACTGAATAGTCCGGTATATAGATAAATAGATAGAGAAAGAGAGAGACAGACAGACAGACAGACAGACAGACAGACAGACAGACAGACAGACAGAGACAGAGACAGATAAACGGACAGACGATAAAATATGAAACTTACCGAAAACGGATGAAACGGTATCAAGTTCGATTTTCTAACCATAATCATCTTCAATAATATCACAAATATCTGCCTTTGTCTGTTTGGAACTCCTCGCCCCCCCCCCCCCGTCTTCCTCCTTACTCCTGCCCCAAGATCCCCCCTCCTCCTCCTCCAATCCCACGACCATACTACCCCCCTCCCCTCCCCCCTCTCTACCCCGTATTCCCTCACACAAAATTCTTCCAATTTTTATCTCGGTGTCCTTTTAAAAAAAAATCCTGAAAGGTCGCTTTCACATGGAGAGGCTAACCAGAGTGACTTTTTCTGAAGGACAAACCTGAAATAGGTTCAGATCAGGTCAAGATGAGATTTCTGTGGCGAAAGATGGCGGGAGGGGGGAGGGGGAGGGGAGGGGTGGGGAAGGGATAAGAGAAGGAGAAGAAGAAGGAGAGGAAAAGAGAGAGAGAGAAAGAGAGTGAGGGAGTAATATCAGTATGATCAACAAACACACGAAGTGTTTAGAAGGAGAGGTAAAGGAGAAGGAGAAAAGGTGAAGAAGAAGGAGAATGAAAGAGAGAGAGAGAGAGAGAGAGAGAGAGAGAGAGAGAGAGAGAGAGAGAGAGAGAGAGAGAGAGAGAGAGAGAGAGAGAGAGAGAGAAAAGAAAAAAAAAAAAAAAAAAAAAAAAAAAAAAAAAAAAAAAAAAAAAAAAAAAAAAAAAAAAAAAAAAAAAAAAAAAAAAAAAAAAAAAAAAAAAAGAGAATTGGAATAAACAAGAGACCCACAGATAAGAATACGTCACAGAGAGGATGGAAACGAAGGACGGGAAATGAGTGAGATTCAGAGAATATAAACACATGGTGTAATGAAAAAAAAGATGATAAGAATACTGCCGATAAGAAATAACGGATGCCATGGGGAGGTCAGAGCCAAGGTCCATGGAGCGAATTGGGTTATAACATTCAAGGCGTTGAGTGAAGAAACGAAGGGTGTCTTGGAAGGTTGGAAGGGTGGAAGGAAGGCAGGTAGGCAGGTTTGAAAGACGGGAGGAAGAGGGAAGGAAGAAAGGTAGGTTAGAAGGTTGGGAAGAAGGAGGGAAGAAAGGTTGTTTGAAAGATGGGAGGAAGAAAGGTAGGTTGGAAGGTTGGGAAGGAGGAAGGAAGAAAGGTAGGATAGAAGGTTCGGAATAAGGAAGGGAGAAAGGTAGATTAGAAGCTTGGAAGAAGGAAGGAAGAAAGGTAGGTTAGAAGCTTGGAAGAAGGAAGGAAGAAAGGTAGGATAGATCATAGAAAGGAAGGCAAGCTAAAAGGCAGGAGGGAGGTTGCAGGGTAGGATGGAAGGCATGCTGGAAGTTAGGAAGGATGGCAGGTTAGAAGGTAGGAAGGCAGATAGGAAGGAGGGCAGGTTGGCACAAAGAAAAGAAAACAAGCAATAAAAGCAAGACAGGAAGAAGGCAAATTGAAGATAGGAAAAATACTAATGGGCATTAGGGCGATGATGAAGAAAGAAGCTGAAGTCGGGAGATGTTAAGTGAAAGAAGGGGACATGAGAGAGAAAGAAAGAAAGAGTAAGAGAGAGAGAGAGACGCGGATCCAACCTACTTAATCCAAAGGCAGTTGCACTCCTCCAGATAACGCTTGCCAAACCCAACCGGTATTCACCCCCCCCCCTCTCTCTCTCTCCCTTTCTCCCTCTCTTTCTCACAGTCAAAGTCAAAAGTCTCTCTCTCTCTCTCTCTCTCTCTCTCTCTCTCTCTCTCTCTCTCTCTCTCTCTCTCTCTCTCTCTCTCTCTCTCTCTCTCTCTCTCTCTCTCTCTCTCTCTCTCTCTCTCTCTCTCTCTCTCTCTCTCTCTCTCTCTCTCTCTCTCTCTCTCTCTCTCTCTCTCTCTCTCTCTCTCTCTCTCTCTTTCTCTCTCTCTCTCTTTCTCTCCCTTTCCCTTTTATTCTCCCTTGCCGATTGGCTCGCTCTTCGACCGCATGGTGCACGTGCTTTTAGGGAATTTGATTGTTTACAATGTCCAAGCCGCTGATAGTCCTATTTCTCCTGTTTGTACTCAATTATATTTCTGCGTTGTCTATTCTGGTTCATTTTCATGATCATCATCTTAACCGTAAAATAATAAAAATAATGATACTGATAATAATAAGGATAATATTAATCGACAGAATCATTACTTTTAGTTCTTCATTACTTAAATTACTGCAACTTCTACTAATACTAACACTGCTAATACTATTGCTGCTGTACTACTATCACCACCACTACTATTCTAATAATTAATCGCATGAGTATCCACATAAGATACTTCTTGGTGACTTTTACGGGTTATAATAGAAAAACTCTCGTTCACTCAGGGTAACTATTTTGTTCCTAAGTACAGGTCAATGGACATAAGATCTCGGTTACACATTTGAACTAAGAGCAAAAATCCTTCTACACAATCTTTAACGGTTAGCTAAGCAAATACTATATATATAATATATACTATACACATTGGTTTCTTGGAATTTGAAAAATCAATACAGGGATTCCTGCGAGGTGTAAAAATTGGAAATCACTTTTTGAATAAATCAGTATCTACATTTGGCTTTGTTATCAATTTTGGTTGTGGCTTTTACCATCCAGTTTACTTTGTTAACGTTTCCAAATTATTTAACACTGTCTATCTGTTGTTGTTGTTGTTTTTTGTGATATTAACAGATCAAAATTCATTTTATGTCGAATCAGTTTCGTCATTCTTTTGGAAAATTGGAAAAATGGGTTCTTTATTTTCCCATTGAAATTTTACCAACTTTACTATTACTAATATCCAATAATAATTCTCAATCCTCTTTCTTTATCTCAAAATTCAAAACACTAAATGATCCATCTATTTTAAGCCTATTTTTATTTAAAGGTATTTATCAATTATGATATGCAATATGTTTTCTTGGTCTATCACATCACGTATCACAAGTTTTGAAATGTTGATGAATATATTTGTATGACTTTGAGGATGTATCTATTACATAATTTGTCTACAGTGCCAATTTAATCTGCCTCAAGACTATCGTATTTAATCCTTTTCCTAGATGTATTTCAGTTCTCTCTCTCTCTCTCTCTCTCTCTCTCTCTCTCTCTCTCTCTCTCTCTCTCTTTCTCTCTTTCTCTCTCTCTCTCTTAAAGAAAAAAAAAGAAAAAAAGAAATATGAATAGATACGAATTTATAAATGTATTAGGTGTAGTAGCTGAATCAGATTTTAACTTTCTTTGAAGTAAGTCTACGAACTATTTTTAGCTCTGGCTTTTAGTCTACGAGTTTCTGATCCTCTGCAGAACTTCTGGCGTTATAAATGCGGGTTTTCATGCTCTCTCTCTCTTTCTTTCTTTCTTTCTTATCTCTCTATCTCTTTCTTTCTTTCTCATCTCTCTCTTTCTGTTTCTCTCTCTCTCTCTCTCTCTCTCTCTCTCTCTCTCTCTCTCTCTCTCTCTCTCTCTCTCTCTCTCTCTCTCTCTCTCTTTCTTTCTCTCACTCTCTCTCTCTCTTTCTTTCTTTCTTTCTTTCTTTCTTTCTTTCTTTCTTTCTTTCTCTCTCTCTCTCTCTCTCTCTCTCTCTCTCTCTCTCTCTCTCTCTCTCTCTCTCTTTCTTTCTCTCTCTCTCTCTCTCTCTATCTGGTTTATATTCTCGACTCATAAGGGGAATTCTAGAGTATTCGACCATGAGGAAAACGCTACACATATTACGTCATAAGTAAGAATGGGGAGACGACCGAAGAACCTAACAGTACATGCCCTTCAGACTCCCTGGTAATCGAGAAAAAAAATACCCAGGCCTTTTTCCTCTTTCAGTTTATTAAAGGTTTAAATAAATAGGGCTGATACAGAGAATAAACACATATAGAATATTAATTCCACATATGATCTGAATAAAAGAATAAAAAAAATGCCATCATTTCTCGGCAAAGCACTTAAAAGCACGTAAAGTACCAGGGAATATACGTGTGTGTACACATGTGTGTGTTTGTGTGTGTGTGTGTGTGTGTGTGTGTGTGTGTGTGTGTGTGTGTGTGTGTGTGTGTGTAAAACTGATCAGTTCCTCCGATGCCATTCGCATCCATAGCCGCAACCTGTTCTTTCGCTCTCTTTGTCATGACGGCACTTCCATTACGAAGCATTATTAGTTTCCGATTATTGCGTTACTCCGTCAATATCAGTTCATTTCGAAGAACGTCATCAATTTCTTTATGCCTCCCCCCCTCCTCCCCCCCAACTCACCCCACTTTCCTGTGCTAAATACATATGACGTCATAGATGGGTGTGCCGAGCTCCTGTCTGCTACACTGACCTTCACTAGTTTTCCTTTCTTTCCTCTAACACTCCATTGTCTGTCACATGTACACATAGCAACCATATGTAATTTCCTGATAGATGTGTGTTTATTGCTCGCGGTATATACATATGAGAGTGAAATTGTGGTAGAAAACAAATGCTTTCTGAAAAAAATATGAATTTGTTTGTGTCACTATTGACTTGGCTCCAACACATACACACACACACACCTTCCTCCCCAGCCAATCCGGAACCTGGAAGTGGATGACGTAAGTTGGTCCGCCAATCCATAAACGAGGAAGGAATGACGTCATGAGAGTTCTGCCCAATGGCATGGCAACCTCACGTGACGTCATTGAGTTGCGCTGAGCGGGGCGACATATATCTCTGCACATATATACATCTCAATCTGAACTTCAACGCAGATAAAAAATCGAAATATACATATAAAAAGAGAAATAAATGATATATCATCGGGAGGAGATATGCGTCCTTTTCACAATAACCTAAAGCAGCATCTCATCTCACTCAATGAGCATTATTGCTAAGCCTCCGCCACCCTAAATGAAAGAAAGATGTCTGCCTGCCTTATTTTCCCATTACCTGAACATTTATGCCCTACCTCAACTGAGCCGACCTTCCCACCCGGGCTTGTGTAGTCTCCTGTGGGAACTTTCCATGCTGGCACCTCAATTTAGCCTCTCCTCTCGCCTAGTCGTGTAAAATAGAAAAAAAAAATCACAATTTAAGACCCGCCCAATAATTCTAAAGGAGAAACCAGTTAAAAGTGACTATTAAGAATAATATTGCTATCTAATTGTTATCATAGTTTACAAATGCAAGGCGAATGATTTATCAAGTCCTTAAGAGAGAGAGATAAATATTTTCACATCTTAAAGGGAGAAGCTGCTTTCACTTATCTTCCGGGAGGGAACGACCAACAGAAATAGAGTAATTGAATCGGCAGAGAAGTAGGATCAGCAGAGCAATCAGAGAAACAGAGGAATAAGACCGGGTATTTAGCAGGAAGGAATCAGCAGTAATCAGCAGTAATAGTTGGGATGCTATTGATAGTTGCTCAGCTCGGCATCTTCGGAAACTCGAAAATGGCGTAGGGTGTTGCCAGTAGTAGATACCACATATATCCATCTCTTCATCTTCTATTTCTATATTTCAGCTTTGTACTAACCGAATTATATAAGTAATATTTATTTGTGTGTTCTCGTCCTGTTCCTCCCGCATATTTCCCAACGATTTCTTCTCTCATTTGTTCGTGAGAGGAATGTACTAATTTCACCTTACGCCTTTATTCATTCCTCTATTCCTCTCCCCAGACCAGCAACAGGAGCTCGACATCCCGAGCCTGAGGGTGGACGACGGCGAACGACCCAAGAGGAAGGAGCGCAACTTGTCAAGCGGGCCTTCTTCGGCAGTCGTACCTGAGGCTTCTGTGGTAGCCGCCTTGCCTTCCACCACGACCACAACCACCTCTGACATCTCCAGCGTCGCTACCACCGCCGGTATCAAGGATGTGTCGATGTCACAGATCCAGGGCGTCAAGAAGCCGCTCCTACATGCCAACTCCTTCTCGGGCGAGCGGCTTCCCAAGTACGGCGTCGACACCCGTCAGGAGGAAGAACTGGGCAAGGTGAGAGAGAAAGGCTTCGTCCTCTTTGTTAATTGGCCTTGTCAGTTTGTGTTTATAAACGTGAATTATTCGGCAAAGGGAAGCTAGAACGGCAGACGTCCTTGATAGGATACGGCGTTGAAAGGTAAGTAAATATTTAAGAAAGTCATGAGGTATTTTCATGTTTAATCCTTCAGAATCGGCAACCAATCTGTTTGAAATTTAATAATCTCTCTCTTTGAAGTAGAAATGATTTCTGCAATCCGTATCTCTTCATGAGAAAGCCTTGCTAAAACTCCCTTCCCTATTGTTATATAAAACAAAACAAAAAACTATATTCTAAGAGTTCTTCAAGGACATACCTAATAATAGGATGCACATTGATTAAGCATCTTAGCCACAAAGTCCTTGTATCATGCAAATCTGATACATGTATAATCCTCATGAAAGGTAAGTTTCCTGTGAATATATTTTGTGTCAATAGGCGAATATACTGCCCTATATTTCCATTCAGTGTTTTTTGTGTTAGTTTACATGTCATATATTACATTGAATAACATGTTTCCTGTTTTGTCAATAAAAAAAAAAAGTTCTGTGATAGAAGGACCCTCTTTATGTGCATACCGATGTTATCAAGACATGCATTATCTCTTACTTACTTCTTATGTGTTTGTGTTCTGGGCAGCTGGAGGATATAAGTGAGGAGGTAATTTGGTTACCTGAACACCACCCATAGCTCCTTCATCTCCATGCAACCTGTAACCCT
>BOPN01000123.1:209592-214592 GCA_017312705.2 Penaeus japonicus
AACACCCTATTCTTCTTTTTCTACTTCTCTAGATATACACAATTTCTCAAAATGAACTTGTAAATAATCAAATGCCATTTTCTGTCTCCTCTACAGGAACGTGATTTGCTAAAGACATTCAAAATTCCGCCCAAGACTTTCATAACGTTTATGATGACTCTCGAAGAACACTACTTGAAGGACGTTCCATACCACAATTCCTTGCACGCAGCCGATGTCACTCAGTCTACTCACGTTCTTCTCAATTCACCTGCCCTTGAGGTGAGTCATATGATATCATTATACTTAAAATGCTGTTGTTTGGAGTCATTTAATGTTGTATTATTAAAAGATGACACTTGGAGATGTATGTTGATGCTGCTATATCAGGAAATGATAATGAGTGAAGTTGTATATTGATAACGTGGGATTAGCATTTTGACACTACATGTGAAAGGGATACGGTTTGGTGTGAATTTAGGACATTATTTTATGTATTTTTGGTATTTTCATACAAACTTAAAATCATTTACTTTCTATAAAGTGCAATTGGAAGTCACTTCATCAATATTTTATAGAACTGTTATCTAGTCAATGTGAAAAACAAACTAATGCCATTTGCATAATAAAACCAACACAAATAAGTATCAAATGACAACAGAAATTAAAACTTCCATCAAAGACATTTTAATTAATTTCTTCCATGAATATTAACCCTTAACACTCAATTTTTTCAGTCTGTCTTCACAAGCCTAGAGATCCTGGCTGCTATCTTCGCAGCCGCCATCCACGACGTGGACCACCCGGGCCTCACAAACCAGTACCTGATCAACTCCTCCTCGGAGCTCGCCCTCATGTATAACGATGAATCTGTGCTCGAGAACCATCACTTGGCTGTGGCCTTCAAGTTGCTGCAGAATGAGGATTGTGATATCTTTGCCAACCTGGGCAAGAAGCAGAGACAGACCCTCCGCAAGATGGTGATAGACATGGTTCTTGCCACAGACATGAGCAAGCACATGAGCCTCCTGGCTGATCTCAAGACAATGGTTGAAACCAAGAAGGTTGCAGGTTCAGGTGTTCTCCTGTTGGATAATTATACTGATAGGATACAGGTAAATACTGTTCACTTTCTTTAAAGGAAACAGAGAGGAAAATTATGGTAAAAATATGCATTCATCCATTAAGTGACTTACATAATGGACTGTTATGATAACTAGTTTGATTTTCATTTAGTTTTTGTCACATATATGATAAAAGTTAAATACCATAGCAAGACACTTATACTTTGATGTCAAAACTATATGAATTGAAATATTAAGAACTGAAATTCACCAAGAAAAAAGAAGCATTGTACAACCCTAAAAAGAAAAAAAAAAAGAACATCTCTAATAAGACCCAGAAATTCTCATTCACTGAGTCATTCAAGAGCATTTTCGACTCCTTACCTATCCAAAATTCTTGAACCCAAATAGCCATTCCTAACTGCTTTCTCGTTTCTTCAGGTGCTTCAAAATATGGTGCACTGTGCAGACCTCAGTAACCCCACAAAGCCCTTGGAACTCTACCGACATTGGGTCTCCTCTATCATGGAGGAGTTCTTCCAACAAGGTGATCGCGAAAGGGAACAGGGTATGGATATTTCTCCTATGTGTGATAGACATTCTGCCACCATTGAGAAGTCTCAGGTAAGAGGAAGAACTTTTTATGATTCTCAAATTTTTTTTTGGCTGTTTGAATAAGCTATTGCTATATCTTGGTACTAAGAAACTGTTGTTTATCAGACATTTGTTTGCAATATTGAAATTGGTATTCTTAGGAAGAAAATAAGTTGCTGGTATTGAAGAAAATGTTAATGCCCTTCCTTGTATTTCACTTCATTCCTCTTAGAGTTCCCTTGATTCTCCAGTAAAAAAATGCATCTTATCTTTTCAGTTATAATTAATCCTACTTGTAATGTTACAGGTTGGCTTCATTGACTACATTGTGCACCCACTGTGGGAGACTTGGGCTGACTTGGTCCACCCAGATGCACAGGACATCCTAGACACATTGGAGGAGAATCGTGACTGGTACCAGCGCATGATCCCCATCTCTCCCTCCTCTTCATCAAACGACCTCAAGGAGGAGGAGTGCCAAGGGGATGACTCGGAGGATGGCCAAGAGGAGGAACTGTGTGCCGCAGCCGAGAGAATCCAGATTCAGTTTACGCTTGATGATGAAGGCAGTGGAAAAAGAGCGCCGCCGGAAGACGCTCAGGGGGAGGACCCCACAATGTGACCACTGGTAGCCTCTTACTGTACCAAACTTAAGCGCAAAGTGATGAGGTGGCTGCACCTCAAGTGACCAACCCCATGGGAGGTGGGAACCGTGTTAAGTATCGTCCCCCTCCATGTTAGTGGCCTCATCTTCAACTTTTACCTTTGTACCTCATCTTTTGAGATTTCTTTCACCGCCAGTTGGACACTCTGACTATCTGGCATACTCCCAGAGCCAGAGCCCCAATCTTGTGAAGAGTATGTTGTGCAAACACTTGGGCGTTTTTTGTGGATAACGCCCAGTGAGCCGAATGTACGTTTTGCCATGTGTCTATAGCGTGCCCTGCAGGTTCAGGGTAGATCGCATGGGTTTGTCTGAGCTCCTCAAGACTGTGCCGTTCGCCCAGCCTCCTCAGCTGACCCATCCTTGCCTAGTGAGATCATTATTTTCTTGTAGCAGTTGTAGAGTTGTAGGTGGTCACAACAGTGAACAGTGCCAAATTGTTCCTTTGAATATGGACCCTAAGGAAGTGACATGTTTATCACAAATTAGTGAGCACAAGTTTGGGACGTTTATGTTAAGTGAGGACTGTGGCTTGTGTGTGGTACATATCAGATAGAGGGATGGAGAATGGGCACATAATGTCTCCATGGTGCTTATGTCATGATTTTGAGAGTGTAAGGCATTACTAGCTCTTTCATTATAACAGATGCCTGATAGGGTTCCTTGCTCTTTTTATCTTTCACAGCAGATCAGCTATCAAAGAAGCCAAAGATAATTTATTGCTTCAGGTTTGTGGTGGTGCTCTGTGTGGCCACCAAGGAAGGCATAGTCGCTGCCGTGTGGTACAAAGCCCGAGTGTTGACATGGTGGCAAGGGCAGCGGATCCTTTCAGGCAATGAGAGTTTCATGTGACAAAGTCAGCTATTACAGACAGTGAGGGAGGCTCGGAAGAAGCGCCGACGTGATCACTTCGCTTCTTCTTCCTCATCCGTTACAGGATCACTTTGTAGTCACTGACTGTGCCAATTTTCATGCAGGGCTCATGACTAGTGTTTATTTTGCAGTGTTTACATTTCAGGTTTTACTCTTTTTAGATGGCTTATTTTGACACTGTCATAGATGTTGGGCAAACTTGAAAAAATAAAAAAATATGGGTTTAAACAAAAAACAAAAAAAACATTTTGAAATAGGTAGAAATGTAGAATTTTCTCATGTGATAACAGCAGAGTATTGAGAGCATAGTATGCATCATGTTGTACTCCATCAGCTGCTTAATGTCAGGTTTAAGGCTAACGTCATTACCCATGGTTTGAGATAACCCCCCTGCCCCCAACACCACAAGCATTTTTTCCCCAATTAACCAGGCTGCCAGCGGAAAATTAATTCACAAAAATGAGGATAGATGAGGGGAGAAAGGACTTAATTTTAGAGTAGTCCATCTCAAGCTCAAACCATGGCTTTTGATTATGCCTCTAGCATATGTGTTGCCTAGTCCTGGCTTAATCAAGTGGTATATTGAGCCTCTGTCCTCCATAGAGAACAGTGTGGAGGAAAAAAAAAAGAAATGCGAGAGTAGAAAGAGGAGGAGAAGGAGAAAGAGGAAATGGAGGAACATTTAGTTTTGCAGATGTTCCTCTTGCCAGACCTGAGGATAAGACTCTAGGTTTAAAGAATGCACAGGAATGTGAAAATTTTAGGTTAAGAATAATTTTGGATTTTCAGAGTAGAAAGGATTCTTTGTTAACTTTACCTGTAGTTAAATTTACTGTCTCTATACAGAATATTCCTTTTCTTCTTGAGAATATTTATTGTTGTAATATATATTATGTGTGCATTATTTAATTAAAAGTATTTATATCAAATGAACAGATACATATATGTAAACATTACCCTGTGTATAAGATAGATGGGTATATACTATCATCATTATTTTCCATATATATATGTATGTATACAGTATATACTGTTCTACTAACATTTGTTTATGCCTCAGGTCTAGGAGAAAATCATTTGTAATTGCGGAACATCTGTCTGGACTATGTTGATACTCTTTGTATTGTACTTCCTTGTATGTGAATAATCCTCAGAAATCCTGTATGAATATATCTTATTTTTATTATGAAAGAAAAAAAAAAATCATGAATCTATGTTTCTATTTCTTCATCTTGTCTTTCGCTCAAGCTATGTTACTCAGTCCTTTGCGACACACACACACACACACACACACACACACACACACACACACACACACACACACACACACACACACACACACACACACACACACACACACACACACACACACACACACACACACACACACACACAAAAAAAAAACTTATAGATATGCACAGTCCTATTAAATGGATAAGTTACTAGCTAGTATGAATGCAAGTCTTTTGCCAAATGCACAAAGAGACAAAATTTCCTTTATAAAACCCTTTATTATTTTTGATACTTAAAGTCTTTTTAGTTTGTTTGTTTTTTTTTTTTTTTTTTTTTAGGGGAAAACTTCCTCTCTATCAGGTAATGCGAGTAAAATGTGATTTTCTTTAAGAATTTTTTATTACTTTATTACTTTTTTTCTATTGCAATTGCATCTCTTGCTGGCTAGGGCTCTACCCAACACACTACAAGACTCTTTTACGCATACTCAAGTGAAAAAAGTGATATAGACATCATTATGTATTGACACAGATGGTAGTAATTTCTTCATTTCTGCATTCAATATTTTTCTATATAAAACAAAAAATATATAT
>BOPN01000123.1:237092-239592 GCA_017312705.2 Penaeus japonicus
AAGGGTGGAAATAGGAGGGTCGTGTATGGGCGTTGGCAGAGTAGCATGAAGGTCTGTGGGTATGCACTTGCAAGGGGTCGTTTGAGTGTGGGTTTTCTGTTTCTGTTTCCTATTTCATTTATTCCCCCTTCTTGTTTCATTTTCTTTTTATTTTTATATTATCATTTTTTTTTTATTAATCTCTAGTGTTTTTTTATATTTTTTTTCTCTGCTTCTGCTTATTATCTTTCTTTTCTTTTATTGTTTATTTTCTCGTTTTTTTTTATTCCTTTGATTTTCCTTCTCATCCTATTCTTCCTCCTTGTTCTTTTTTTTTCCTCGTCTCTCTCCTTCTTCTACTTCTCCTCTTACTCTCTCATCTCCCTTTCCTTATCTCATATGATTCCTGCAAAAAATGAAATAAATTGATTCCAAAAAAAACTTCTGACCTTCGAGTGTCGCTAAGCAACTGAAGTAGACACACACACACACACACAGAGAGAGAGAGAGAGAGAGAGAGAGGTATGTGATTATCTATATATAAATATCAGGAAAAAACAACAACAGAAAATAAGGTTTCGAGGGACACAACCAAAGTTGTTAGATGTTCATGATAACTTGTATTCATATTGCTTCCAAGGTACGGAAACCGTACTGCATATTCTACCCACTCTCACAAGCCGGTATAAACGCCCACGTGTGTGTGTTTGTGTTATATGGATGCATTTGTTTTTGGTGTTGCGTGTCTGTGCAAACACATAAACACAAACACATTCATATACACAAATAAACACAAATACACACACACAAACAAACAAACAAACACCCACACAAACAAACAAACAAACACAAAAACACACACCCACACAAACAAACAAACAAACACAAACACACAGCCACCCACCCACCCACAAACACTCACCCACCCACCCACCCACCCACAAATCTTTTTCTCTGACACGCCCAGCGAAATAGAGAACATACCAATCCCAATCCTTAGCTTCTCCCCCCTTTGCCAATCCTCCAACAAGGGGCAAAAAAAAGCGTCCTTCTCTATCAGTAAAATGAGGTTATAGCCATCTCCTTGTCATCCAACATGTCCCACAAAGAAAGGACTGCATGTTATGAGGGAGTGTTGGCTGTCATGTGGGGCTGAAGACCTGTGTATTGGTGTTGGTGCTGGTGTTGGGGTTGGTGTTGCTGTTGGTGTTAATAAGTATGTGCTGGAGATGGTATTTCCATTGCTAGGAGAGGATGGGAATTCCCTAAATTCGAGATTCTCTCAAATGTGATAGCGCTTAGTATTAAGTATGGAAAGTAGTATTGAGATATGAAGTAAGAGTGGTAGCAATAGTTAGAGTAATTGTAGTAGTAGTAATTGGAATAATGGTAGGGGTAGGAGAAGTAATATCAATTAAAAAAAAGAAGAAGAAGAAGAAGAAGGAATAGTTGTAGTAGTTGCAATGAAATATTAGTATATTATAATAACCCATGAAGACCTGTCTATTGATGTTGGATTGCTAGCTGAAGATATGTCCTACAGTTAGATGGAAAGTCATCTATAAAGAGGGATAATCGAGATGGAACAAAGTATAAGGATGGAGTATTGAGGGTAGTAATAGTTGAAGTAATAGTAATAGTAGTAGTAGTTGTAGTAATAACAGTAGGATCATTGGTAATAGTTATGATTATAACATCAAAGCATGATCTAATTATAGTCATAATAGGTGTCAGCAACAGTAGTATTACCATAACAGTTATGAATATTAGATAAATGATGTTAATGTTTCGAATTTCACATGATAATGTTTTACTATTTGTCAGCTATTGCTAAAGTGTTTCAGTTTCGGTTATTTGTTGTTGACAATGTTTTTGTTCCAATGTTTGTTTTTGTTTAGTCTGATACTAAGATGAATATCAACAGGAATGAAACCAATAAATAATTAATACAAAATGAGACAAAAAATACCGATAAATACGATAACAACAAGGAAGGAAAATATAGACGTACACCCCGTCTCCCCCCCCCCCCACCCCGCTTCAACCTAACCCTCAAAATAATAAAAACAGTAGTAAGAGAAATAATAAAAGAAGAGAAAATAATTAGAAAAAAAAAAAATCAAACGTTTCATAACAGCTGTTGATATCACACATGAATTTAGCTTGGCTGATTGTTGCATTGCTTAAGTGCAGCTGTATTACGTCTGTTGTTAATAACGGTAGGTTGGATTGCACAAGACTGGGCATTCGAGCATTTCGCTGACATCTGTCGTTTTTTATTTTTGTTTTATATATTCTGCTGTTTTGTGGTGGATTTTAGGAAGTGGAAATATTCTCTTTGGATTCGTGTATGTTGGAATTTGTTGTTAATTGATATAGGCAATTCTAATTAGCCATATTCGTGTGTTTGTTTGTTTATTAAAATAATTAGTACACTGGTACAGAATGTTTGTCGTGTATATCGTCAATAGAATTTCATTTTTATAGCTTATGTCAAAACAATGATAAAGTTTATAAAGTT
>BOPN01000123.1:302092-304592 GCA_017312705.2 Penaeus japonicus
CATCAGCGGCGTACTCCCCCTGTGCCGGGAGCTCAATGGGCTGCACCATACTGTTCATCACGAAGGGCGTGGTGAGCTTGATGAGGGCGATGTCGTTGGTGATGGTGTTAGCGTCGTAGTGCTCGTGTTCGATGAGGGCCTCGGCAGGACTCTCCTGTTCGTCTCCTGAGGCTGTGGACAGGTCGTATTCTCCGGCCACGACGAAGATCTTCGAAGCGCTCTGGCTGTGGAGGGGTTTGGGAGATAGAGGGGTCGTTAGAGAGGGTGGAAGAGTGGTATTCCGTCATGATTGAAGATGGAAGAGTGGTATTCCGCCATGGTAGAAGATGGAAGAGTGGTATTCCGCCATGCTAGAAGGTGGAATAGTGGAATTCCGCCATGATAGAAGATGGAAGAGTGGAATTCCGCCATGATAGAAGATGGAATAGTGGAATTCCGCCATGCTAGAAGGTGGAATAGTGGAATTCCTCCGTGATAGAAGATGGAATAGTGGAATTCCACCATGATAGAAGATGGAATAGTGGAATTCCGCCATGATAGAAGATGGAAGAGTGGAATTCCGCCATGATAGAAGATGGAAGAGTGGAATTCCGCCGTAATAGAAGATGGAATAGTGGAATTCCGCCATGATAGAAGATGGAAGAGTGGAATTCCGCCATGGTAGAAGATGGAAGAGTGGAATTCCGCCATGATAGAAGATGGAATAGTGGAATTCCGCCATGGTAGAAGATGGAATAGTGGAATTCCGCCATGATAGAAGATGGAAGAGTGGAATTCCGCCATGATAGAAGATGGAAGAGTGGAATTCCGCATTGGTGTGGATGGCTGTCATACTTCCCTGACATGAAGTCGTATCCCTGTCCGTCCTCAAGTGTTAGCCCGAGAGTGTGTAGTCTAACTTCGCTGGATTTATTCAAGAATGAGTAGATGAGTAAAGTCTATGGAGTTTGTGTGTTCTAAGTTTGATGGTCGTTTTGGTGAGTCGTGTGGTCTAAGTTGGTTTAGTGATGTATCCTCGGGATAACACCTCAGGTTCGAGTCCGGGTCGGGGAGGTATGTCATGCAGTGTTTATGTTGCTATGATGTCTATGTTGCATGTTTGGAGAAGAGGGGGGGGAGGGTGAAATTCACAACGAACATTGTTAGTTCAGCTTGTCTCTTTCTCCTCTTCCTTACCCCTTCCTCTTTCACTCCCCTCCTCCCTCATTCTACTCATTCTCCTCAATACCTTATCCCAATCCCTTACCCCCCATCCCCCCATCTCCTCCCCCACTACATTACTCATGAATGACCATCAAATCCCTTTACAATACCATAATGACCTTCTACCCCACTTAATTACTTATAAACGACATTCTCACCACACTACCTTGCCCATGAAGGACCCTCCAACCCCACAACCCACGTGTAAGGCACTGGTACTGATATTATGTGACCCAAGACATTGATCATGTATGTCTACTTAATTCAATGCAATATCGATGGCAGTGTGTTTTGACCTGACGCTTCCTGTCTCCTGTGTTCGTTTCCGCCTTGGAACCCCAACGTCTCTAGACAGCTGTGTTTGTTACCGGAAGGCCCGAGGCGTAGAAAGTGACTGAGAATTTGTATTTAAGAAGGACACAGAAGAAACCCACTGCAGACACACAGCAGAGAGATCAGGACAGACAAGAGCAAACAGCTCTGACCTCCGGAGTCTGGTGTATTAACAGTCCACAATAAAGACCATGGCACGTGAACGTCTGTCTGATTATTCCACCAGATCACAACCAGGGCATCGGGTGCTTTACAACTGGTCCCAGTGGTGGGCTACAACTAGTGGCACCGGTGGTTACAACTAGTGCCAGCTGGTGGTTTACACCACGAACGACCCTCCAACCCCACAACCTTACCCATGAACGCAATGTCCGGCCGTGACGATGTAGTTCTCATTGAAGATGGATCCTCCGCAGGAATGGGAGCGTCCGAAGATACTATTCCTCTGCATGGAGATCTGGTGCGGGAACTCCCCAGGGCTCGCCTCCTCGCCTCCTACGATCCTGGGCAGGCGAGGTAGACCTCCGTCCAGGCGGGGCACGTGGGGCACTCCTGTGGGTAGGAGGAGGTTTGAGGTTTGACTGGGAGGAGGTTTTAGCTGGAAGGAGGTTTGGCTACTGTGGATGTGTCAGAGTTGGCGTGGGTTCTGTATCGTTGTAGGAGGTTGGGTTAATATTGTGGTGATTGTTTACACGGGTTTACTGTCTGCTGTCTACTCTTTTCTTCCAAGTACATCTATCTGCTGTTCACTATCTACCTCTTTTTTCCAAGTACACCTACACCTATCTACTAATTACTATGCACTATCTACTTCTAAGTACACACAGGAGGTATGTTATTCTAGGAAGTTACTTTACAACCCGACTTTGATCTAAGTAGCTGGGGGGGGGTGGGGGGGGGGCATGGAAGGGAATGAAGGGGTGTGTAGTGTACTGTGTACTATGGATATGTACATAATGTTGTT
>BOPN01000123.1:312092-314592 GCA_017312705.2 Penaeus japonicus
TGCCTCAATCAACGAGTTTCAGGGAATTTTGTGTCGTAAGCTCAACCCTTCCGCTGGTTGTTGCAAATTACACTCCATACGTGTTTTTGCATCAACTGGTTTTCTTCTGTTTCCTTGTTTTGGAGAAATACAAAAGTAATTAGAGTTGATATTCGTAAAAGAAGCAAGAATAGAAGGTAAATGTAAAAATTATATTTTATTTATTTATTTATTATCATTATTATTATTTTTTTTTACAATACTTTTTTTTTTTTTTGTTATTTCTTCGTTCGACAAGTTCACACTGTTCAGAAATTTTCATTATCATTAACCACTTCGTTAATCGTTGTTGATGTCATTAGTATTAATTATCAATTGTTATCATTATCATTATCATTATTTTTGTCATTATTGCTATCAATGTTATTATCATCATTAGTATGATATTGATAATAATTATCATCTCTATTATAATCATGATAATAATGATTATCATTATCATCATTATACTTATTATCGTTATTATCATTATTATCGTCTTTATCATTATCTTCATCTTGTCATAATTGTTATTAACATTATCATTATCATCATCATTACTATCATCATTGCTATCATCATAATCATCATTATCTTCAAATATAACAGCTATTTCTGAAGCTGATAACACTAATAAAATATTTGTTATTGTTATTAACATTACAATTATCATTATTATTTTTGCTGTTGTTGTATTGCTTTCGTTGTCATTATCAGTATCATTATCAGTGTTGTTGTTGTTTTTGTTGTTGGTGGCGATGCATACTATTGTTATCAATGCAATTAGCATTATACTTTTCTTCATAATTATCACTTTAATCTCTACTGTAATAAATGCTATTGATATAATTATATTATTGATATGGTTGTCTTTATCAATATTCTATCAATAATGTTTGTGATAACTCTCGCAACTACCAATATTTTCATCATAATTGTAATTATTGCAATTATACCGTAAGTACTACACGAAGGTGGTAATAATGTTGCTGATACCAATACTGCAACATCTGGTACTACTCCTATTATCAAAAGTCTCTTCTTTCGTTTGATAAATGAAGTCAATAAATATCTATATCAAAAGTTGCTCATTCGTTATATTGCAACTGCGAGGAGCTTAAAAAATATACTTTTTTTTTTTTTTTTAATTGTTCCGTATATAAGTATACAGTTTAAGTCACATCCCTATAACCTACCTCTTGTACAAGCGCATTATATATTTTTTTCAGCTCAGTACTATATTTGTTTTATGTCTCTTCCACATAATTTGGGGATATACAAAACCAGTTAACCATTATTCCTGAAATGTTATACTGCCTATTAATTCGCTATTATTTCCAGCTGAGAATATATTTTCCAACTAAAGGCATATAAGTGGAACGGAGTGCGCTATTATTTACTGACGCTTGGACTTAACAGAATCTTTATCGTAATGCTATTATCAAAATAAATTCTAGAATTTTTATTTCGAAAATTTATCTCGGTCACTTTAAGATAGCTTTTTTCATTTCAATACTTTTTACCCCTTGATGCCTGAAATGCGCATACTTAGACCAATGGAAAGTAATTGTATTATATATTTTATTTAATAACCGGATAAGATATGCAAAGAATAGGTGAATCAAGCAGAAGAATGTTATAACAACTAACTTCCACTTTCGTTTATATCTCACAATCTATTTCCAAAGATAGTCTGACTGAAAAAGATTTTGAATTACCTACCATATAACTCGTCCAGAAGTAATTACTTATGGTAGTTTCTAGAATGTTAAGAAATGTTATAGATTTTTAAAATGTCATGTAGTTCCTTAATTACCCAGACTTTAAGTTAAGCAATAGAGTAATTAGAGTAAGCTTGGCTCTATATTTTGAGTACAATGTCTTTTTTTTTTTTTTTTTTTTTTTTTTTTTGAAAAGGAATAGCCAGGTTTTCGCTCTAAAATAAAACGAATAATTAGAAATATTAGAAAGTATTAGAAAAGCTACTAATGATACTGATATCAATATTTATCATTATTATGATAACAACGACAATGATGATAACTATAATACTGATGATAATGATGGTAATAATAATAATAACGGTAATAGTAATAATGATGAAGATGATAATATCAAGATTACCAATAACAATAATGATAACAAGGGCAATGATAACAACAACAATGACAATAATAATAAAGATAATGATGATAATAATGAAAATAAGAAGAACAATTTAGAAAACTAATATCAATGATAGTACCACGATCATTATATTAATAACAATAGCATGATAATGATAATAATAATGATGATGAAAACGATATCAATAACCTTGATAATGATAATAACGATGCAATAGCAATAACAATAATGATGATAATAAGGGTGATAGTGATAATACTTTCCCATAGACTATTAACTGAACGAAACTAGATACTTGTTTCCTGTGTCTTTGCGCCGGATTTTGCATGATATTGCATACGAACTCTTCAATAAC
>BOPN01000123.1:319592-322092 GCA_017312705.2 Penaeus japonicus
ACTGTATGTGTGTGTGCATGTTTGCGTCCGTGTGTATATGTATGCACGTATGTAACCCCCCTCTCAAAATAGTATTTCTAACAAAACCAATATATCAATTCATCATTCCCTCATACATAATACAATCTATACACACCAACGCAATCCCAAAAACACACACAAAAAAAAAAAAGAAAAAAAAGAATCAATACTAAATATTCTCTCAACTCACCCGCGGCGAGGGCGGCAATGGCGGCGACGAGAGTGATCTTCAGCATCTCTGTGACTGTTCTCGGAGATTTTTTTCCAGTCAGTCATCTTTATGTATATAGGTGATGACTCCCTCCCCCCCTCTTCCCTCCTCCCTCTCCTTCCCCTCCTCCCTCCTCCCTCCCCTCCCTCTCCCTCACCTCAATCGAACGAAGAAGGAAAAAGTAGAGAACGCCAATTCTTTTGTTTATTTTACGGCCATTCGGTCTCAACCTTGAGACGCCATGTTGAAACCACCTATTCTCGTTCTTACTATGGCTGTTCCCGAGTCGTTCTCCGGTCGTGGGTAAGGGAGTGAGTGGATGAATCGTACCCATCACGCAATCCCGGCTGAGTCAGGGACGTTGGCTCACTCGACAGTACTAATTACAAAAAGAAAAAAAAGAAAAAAGAAAAAAAAAATGAAAACGCAAGAACAGGATATGAACGTCTGGTCGGATTGCGTGTGGGTCGTATTGACATGTGTATTCGTGTACTTGTTTCGGGATTCTGGATTTGTTTGTGGGATTTTGTGGTTGGTCGTATTGTATTTGTTTGTTCGTTTTCTTTCTTTCTTTCCTTCTTTCTTTCTTTTTTTTGCGAAATTGTTAGAAAATATGGTTACTTTAGACAATGGCTCTGATTGACATTTGTCATATCAGAGAGACAGCTATTAACGCTGCGAATTTAAGTCTTCATCCAAACCTACGTAATCTGTCCATGTATTTGTGTTAATGGAAAATGTTAAGCTTTTTCGTTGTTGTCAATTTCATTGTTGTAATAGTTCAAAGGGACACACGTATTGGAAGGCATATAACGCAGATATAGATTTAAAAATAATATATTTCACTCACCAATGAAACCCACAAAATATATATTTGTTTATGTCCTTTCCGTTCTCTGTTCCTACATATCGCTTTGTAGAAAATCTTAAAAAACATCTTTTTCTTTATCATGATAGACAAAGGATAACAAATAATCGGAAAACATATCATACAAGTATCGCATAAAGAATAGATAACGTTATTTTTGTTTTATCTAATCCACCAATTACGTACTTGTTTTCGTTACTTGTGTGGCACCGTAACTTGCAGTAAATCTTAGTATCTTTTTCGTTGTTGTTGTTGTTGTTGTTATGATAGACGGATCGTAAAAAGAACTAGTTGCTGTATTATGTGAGCATAGCTTTTGTTATTCAAGTCTCCCGTATGATCGTTCGTGAATATTTACTGTGTAGAGAAGCGGTTTCGTTAAAAGAGACAAAGGATATGCGTCAGGCAGTCAGAGAGATAGAGATAGAGAGAAAGAGAGAGGGATGAAGAGGGGGAGAGAGAGACAGCGAGAGAGTGGTAGGGGGAAGATGAGAGAGAGAGAGGGGGGAGGAGGGGTGAAAGAGAGAAAGAGGGGAGGAGGGGAGAAAGAGAGAGAGAAAGAGAGAGAGAGAGAGAGAGAGAGAGAGAGAGAGAGAGAGATGAATAGATAGAAAGAGAGATAGAAAGATAGAGAAATAAAGAGAAAGAGAGAGAGAGAAGGACGGGGGAAAAAGAGAGAGAGAGAGAGAGAGAGAGAGAGAGAGAGAGAGAGAGAGAGAGAGAAAGAAAGAGAAAGAAAGATAGGAAGAGATAGATAAAAAAAAATAGAAAAAATCGATTTCAAGGTAATTACCATCAACTTTCGATCAAAACTATTGCATGAATATCAAGCTGGAGATCAGCTGATGCGCGAATCACTCACTCGTCAACGTGCTTGCGTGAAGGCAATTTGCGAAAGTGCTTTCCTGACACAGTACGTTTTCACAACGGCCGCAACAAAAAGAAAACAAAGATTTACGAGGCTGGACTTTATTTCATTCATTGCATTCATAATGAAAATTAATTACTTTTCTTTCTTTCCCTCATTGTGTTTAGGATACCGATAGCGATAAGATTATTATTATTACTATCGTTATTATCATGATCAGTATCATCAGCATAGTTAGTAGTACTGTGGATGTTATCATTATCATCATTATCATCATTATCATCATCATCATCATCATTATCATCATCATCATCATCATCACTATCATCATCATCATCATTATCATCATTATCATTATCATCATCATCATTATCATCATCATCATGACCATCACCATCATCATCATCATCGTTATCATCAGCGGTATTATTATTACAATCATTATTGTCATTATTATAATCAGTAGTTGAAGTAGCACTGGTAGTAGTAGTAGTAGTAATAGTACCATCATCATCATCGCTTATAGTATCAT
>BOPN01000123.1:327092-329592 GCA_017312705.2 Penaeus japonicus
AGAGAGATTGAGAGAGAGAGAGAGAGAGAGAGAGAGAGAGAGAGAGAGAGAGAGAGAGAGAGAGAGAGAGAGAGAGAGAGAGAGAGAGAGAGAGAAAACTGACAGTCTACCATATCCAGGGTGTGTTAGACAAAAAAGAAAAAAAAAAAGAAAAAGAAAAAGAGAACAAAAAAAAGAAAAGAAATAGTAATGATGTTGAAGGGGATTCACCTTGCCTCAATCAACGAGTTTCAGGGAATTTTGTGTCGTAAGCTCAACCCTTCCGCTGGTTGTTGCAAATTACACTCCATACGTGTTTTTGCATCAACTGGTTTTCTTCTGTTTCCTTGTTTTGGACAAATACAAAAGTAATTAGAGTTGATATCCGTAAAAGAAGCAAGAATAGAAGGTAAATGTAAAAATTCTATTTTATTGATTTATTTATTATTATTATTATTTTTCTTTACAATACATTTTTTTTTTCTTTTTTTTTTTTGCTATTTTTTCGTTCGACAAGTCCACACTGCTCAGAACTTTTCATTATCATTAACCACTTCGTTAATTGTTGTTAATGTCATTAGTATTACTTATCAATTATTATCATTATTATTATCATTATTTTTGTCATTATTGCTATCAATGTTATTATCATCATTAGTATGATAATGATAATGATTGTCATCTTTATTGTAATCATGGTAATAATGATTATCATTATCATCATTATTGTAATCATGGTAATAATGATTATCATTATCATCATTATTATCATCGTTATTATCATTATTATCGTCTGTTTTATTATCTTCATCTTGTCATAATTATTATTATCATTATTATTATCATCCTCATTACTATCATCATTGCTACCATCATAATCATCATTATCTTCAAAAATCACTGCTGTTGCCGAATATAATGGTATAGTTATTATTAACACTAATAAAATATTCGTTATTGTTATTAACATTATAATTATCATTATTATTTTTGTTGCTGTTGTATTGCTTTGTCATTATCATTATCATTATCAGTGTTGTTGTTGTTTTTGTTGTTTCTGTATTGCTTTCGTTGTCATTATCATTATCAGTGTTGTTGTAATTTTTGTTGTTGATGTTGCTGGTGGCGATGCGTACTATTGTTATCAATGCAATTAGCATTATACTTTTCTTCATAGTTATCACTTTAATCTCTATTGTAATAAATGCTTTTAATATCATTATATCATTGATATGGTTGTTTTTATCAATATTCTATCAATAAGGTGGTAATAATGTTGCTGATACCAATACTGCAACATCTGCTACTACTCCTATTATCAAAAGTCTCTTCTCTCGTTTGAGAGAAGAGATATTTAATATTTATATCAAAAGTTGTTCATTCAATTGCAACTGCGAGGAGCTTAAAAAAAAAATATATATATATATATGAATCACAAAAAACACAGTAACGTGCACATAACAGAATTAATAACACTGCCACTAAAAGAAAGGCAGTGGCAGTGTTATTAAATATATATATATATATATATATATATATATATATATATATATATATATATATATATTTTTTTTTTTTTTTGTGTGTGTGTGTGTGTAAATTGTTCCGTATATAAGTATCCAGTTTAAGTCACATCCCTATAACCTACCTCTTGTACAATCGTATTATATAATATTTTTTTCAGCTCAGTACTATATTTGTTTTATGTCTCTTCCACATAATTTGGGGATATACTAAACCAGTTAACCATTATTCCTGAAATGTTATACTGCCTATTAATTCGTTGTTATTTCCAGCTGAGAATATATTTCCCAACTAAAGGCACATAAGTGGAACGGAGTGCGCTATTATTTCCTAACGTTTGGACTTAACAGAATCTTTATCGTAATGAAATTATGAAAATAAATTCTAGAATTTTTATTTCGAAAATTTATCTCGGTCACTTTAAGATAGCTTTTTTCATTTCAATACTTTTTACCCCTTGATGTCTGGAATGCGCATACTTAGACCAATGGAAAGTACTTGTATTATATTTTTTATTTAATAAACGGATAAGATATGCAAAGAATAGGTGAATCAAGCAGAAAAATGTTACAACAAGTAACTTCCACTTTCGTTTTATCTCACAGTCTATTTCCAAAGAGAGTCTGACTGAAGAAAATATTTGAATAGCAATTTACCTACCATATAACTCATCCAGAAGTAGTTTCTTATGGTAGTTTCTAGAATGTTAAGAAATGTTATAGATTTTTAAAATGTCATGTAGTTCCTTAATTACCCAGACTTTAAATTAACCAATAGAGTAATTAGAGTAAGCTTTGCTCTATATTTTGAGTACAATGTCTTTTTTTTTTTTTTTTTTAAAGGAATAGCCAGGTTTTCGCTCTAAAATAGAACGAATAATTAGAAATATTAGAAAGTATTAGAAAGGCTACTAATGATACTGATATCAATATTTATCATTATTATGATAACAACGACAATGATGATAACTATAATACTAATGATAATGATGGTAATA
>BOPN01000123.1:347092-349592 GCA_017312705.2 Penaeus japonicus
TATATATATATATATATATATATATATATATATATATATATATATATATATATGTGTGTGTATAGATATATATATATATATATATATATATATATATATATATATATATATATATATATATATACACATACACACAAACACACACACACACATATATATATATATATATATATATATATATATATATATATATATATATATATATATATTATATATACATACATACATACACATCCAGTCTCTGCTTACCTTAACTCACTTAGATAACAAATCTAATGTCTCATGAGTAAATTTATTGCTATTTGCTATTTACTAATCTATTTAGATGCCAATAGTGTAATGTGTGGACACGTTTATGAGATTTTATTTTCTTCCCAAGCTCTCCAATAACAAAATAATAAACATGGAATATGTAGTTAGTATTCTGTGTCATATGCCCCATGTTATATATATCACGAGGGTTTGCAATAGATTTGCAGGTGCTAAATGATGTAAGCAGAATAACAGAATACTGCAGTCAAGACAAGACTCAGGTATTCCGTTATTCTCAGTCTTCCTCACTCGTCTGTTGCTATTTTGATTATCAACATTGCTTATATTTACTCTTCTTATTATTATCCTTATTTCTTATTGTTATAGTCGTATCATTATTATTATTGATATTATGAATATCTTTATTATTATGTTATTATCATTAGTGTTGTTGTTGTTGTTTGTTGTTGATATGATAATTAACACTTTTATCATCACTGTTGTTACTATTAACATTAATCATTATTATAGTTATCGTTATTGCTATCATCATTACAGTTATCATTATTATCAAATGATTTTGTTATCATCACCATTATCATTATCATTCTTATTATTGTTGTTATTATCATCATTGTTGTAATCATCATTATTTTTGTTGTTATCGTTATTATTACCATTATCATCACTATCATTTCCACTAGTAGTATCATTATTATTATCACCATTACCGTTATGATCATTATTATTACCAATACAGTTATCATTGACATTATCATTATCATTACTATTATCATTATTATCGTCATCATTATAAAAACGTTTATCATTATCCGTTATCTTCTTTTATTCCTCTTTCTTCTCCTCCAACTTTTCAATATACACAATTTCACAGTGACATTATATAATTCTTGATTGAGATCATATTAATCATCCGAGTTTTATTCTTTCTATCTTTTATATCATCATCATTATTGTTTATTGGTTGTGATGGTATTATAACTGGTATGAGATTCAGTATGGATGGATATTAATGGTAGTATGATGGATATGAGTATAGTTATTGCTATTATGATGTAACAATGTGGTTACTTGTATTATTGGGAGGGAGAGGGAGAGTGAAAGAGAGAGAGAGAGTGTATGTGTGTGTGTGTGTGTGTGCGTGTGTGTGTGCGTGTGTGTGTGTGAGAGAGAGAGAGAGTGAGTGAGTGAGTAAGTGAGAGAGAGAGAGAGAGAGAGAAAGGGACTCAGAGAGAGAGAGGGGGAGAGAGAGAGAGAGAGAGAGGGACTCACAGAGAGAGAGAGACAGAGAGAGAGAGAGTGAGAGAAAGAGAGAGAGAGAAAGGGACTCAGAAAATGAGAGAGAGAGAGAGAGAAAAGAAAAGAGAGACAGACAGACAGACAGAGACAGATTCAGATAAAGAGAAAGAAACAAAGGATGAGAGAAACATAAACATAAACACATAAAACAACAACGAACAAACGAACAAACATAGCCACAACCCCCCTAAGTCCTGAATCTCCTCCTTCAGGTTCTCTCCCATGCGTCTTCAGCAGGATGCCTGGACGACGCCCTTTGGTCATGTTCCTGTGGCTGTGTTGGGCCTCCAGTCCTTTGCGCTGCCAGAAGCCCACAGAAGAGGATATAGACGCCTGTTGGGCTGCCGTTCAGAAGGAACCTCCGGAACCAACGTTATCTGCAGAGGACTACGTGAACATGGCGGAGTTTCTGTCCGACTTCCTGCCGTTGATCGAAATTAATGAGATTTATTTGTGTCTGGATACCATAGGAGGTGAGTAGCTTTTTTTTTTTTTTTTTTTTTTGAGGGGGGGGGGGCAGTAGGGTGAGAGAGGGTGGCAGGGTACAACGAGTTTGCTTTCTCTTTTTGCTTTCTCATTCGACGGAATCAAGTTTTAGATGTCATTTCGTGTGTCTTTCTATGCACGAAATGACTTATTCTCACCGTTAGAGAATAAGTCATGGGGGGGGCGGGGGGGGAGGGATATCCCATTTCAATAGGGAATCAATCTCTCTATGATATCCTTTACCATTATCGAAATAATTCTCATTTATATCCTCCACCTATTTTATTTTGTCAGTTAGAATCAATACAATGTTATGGGAATTTTCTTCAGCTGTTCAACCTGTCACTACATCACCTCCAATCGAGAGAATTTGAAGCACTATATTCACCATGACGTAAAGCTTCCTGAAAGTTATCTTTACTGCAAATAGCAATTGAACCAC
>BOPN01000123.1:352092-359592 GCA_017312705.2 Penaeus japonicus
CCACCTCCTTCATTCATCATCATTCCATCCACATTCCTTATATGTCCCCCTCCTCTTCCACCTTAATTTACCTTCATTCCATTCTCCTCCACTTCAGACCTCCAAAACCATCACAGTGGACGAAATCTTCCTCTTTGCAAGTGGAGGAGTGGACATAAGAGTGCCTGTGGTAAAGTGGAAGGCAAGTGGAGTGACAAGACCCTCGCTCTCTGTCGTACATCCACCTGCATTCGGACCATATAATTTTCAGGGACATGTTATCAACGTTATAGCTATGGAGGTGAGTCTTCTGTGTGCGTGTGTGTGTTTGTGTGTGTGTGTGTGTGTGTGTGTGTGTGTGTGTGTGTATGTGCCTGTGTGTGTGTTTGTGTGTGTGTGTGTGTGTGATTGTGTGTGTGTTTGTGTGTGTATGTGTGTGTGTTTGTGTATGTGCCTGTGTGTATGTGCCTGTGCGTGTGTGTGTGTGTGCGTGTGTATGCCTGTTTGTGTGTATTTGTTCATGTGTGTGTGTGCTGTTGAATTATTGTTGTTTTGATGAGTTGTTTATCGTTATCGTAATTCTTATCAATATTACTGTTCTATACTATTACAATTGTCCTTTGTACTTTTACGAGTAATATCATTCTTATCCTTACTGTAGAGATCATAGCTATCATGCTCATTGTATTATTAATATCATTACCTCGAATAACATTAATAGATAATACCACTATCTGAAATGGTATTAGTTATAGTACTATCATGATTATTGCTGTTATTATCATTATCATTGCTGTTATCTCAATTGTTATCATTGCAATCCGTAGTGTTATCAGTACCACATTTGTAATTCCGGTTCTATCGATATTTCTAATTTTTTGTTATTACACATTCTATCATGACGATATGATATTAATATCGTTGTTATCTTTATCGTCATGATTATTATTACTAGCGTCACGATTATTAATATCAATATCATCACAATTACAAGTATAATAATCATCATCATGATAAAATTATTATTACTGTTATCATATACATAAATACGTATATACATATATATATAAAGTGAATATCACATTAAATGAATTTATTTAGATACAGTGTGGCCTTACACAATAAACAGTTTGTTCCATTGACTGAATAATCATTACATCTTAGACTACGTAATGGGATGTTAACAAAAAAAAAAAAAAAAAAAAAAAAAAAAAAAAAAAAAAAAAAAAAAAAAAAAAAAAAAAAAAAAAAGTTGGAATGCTTTGATTATAAATTAATGCAGAATATTTACTACCTTATTCACACGAATTGCATACTAAATTGCAGGCTTTGAGTGAATATTACATTTTTGTTGTTATATGCAACATGCTGTGATATAATCTTTTAGTTACGTCTATTGCAAATATAAATTTCAAAGTAATATGACGACAAAGAATAGAAATGACAACATAAACAGTACATTAACATTTTTAGTTAGTATCATTATTCTAAACATAAATATGAATATTACCTTAAAAATAATAGTGGTAAGGATGTACGCTAATCACAGTTACGCCTACCTTTATAATTTTTATTGACTTAATGTTAATGATATTGACTATATATTATCATCAATCCTCACTAATGGTTATCCTCAAAATTTCATTGGATTAAAACAAACATTAATTAAACACCCGCTTCACAAACAGCTACCAATGTTATGTAAAACTAACGATTGTTATTAGTTATCATTATTACCATTATAACCACTGTCATCAACATTATGTCATTACCATTACCATGCTAACCCTTATCATTGCTACCACCATCACCATTATCATAACCATTATAACTACCATTTCGCCATAATCATCACCATTATCATAACCATTATAACTACCATTTCGCCATAAACATCACCATTATCATAACCATTATAACTACCATTTCGCCATAACCATCACCATTATAACCATTATAACTACCATTTCGCCATAACCATCACCATTATCATTACCATCATAACTACCATTTGACCATAACCATCATAACAACCATTTCGCCATAACCATCACCATTATCATTACCATCATAACAATCATTTCGCCATAAGCATCACCATTATCATTACCATCATAACTACCATTTCGCCATAACCATCACCATTGTCATAACCATCATAACTACCATTTCGCCATAAACATCACTATTATAACTACCATTTCGCCATAACCATCACCATTGTCATTACCATCATAACTACCATTTCGCCATAACCATCACCATTATAACTACCATTTCCCCATAACCATCACCATTTTCATAACCATTATAACTACCATTTCGCCATAACCATCACCATTATAACTACCATTTCGCCATAACCATCCCCATTATCTTTACCATTTCGCCATAACCATCACCATTATCATTACCATTATCATTACTTTGCAGTACCAACCATTCCTAATGAAAGCAACACCTTGCAAGATATCAGCTGATTCCGTCGGCCTTGTGCCTCATGAGAAACCGTGCGGTTCGACCGGCCTTGGTAAGAATTTTCACAAAAGAACGTTTTTCTTTTTCATAGTAAGAATGGATGTAATAAACTATTCTGATTAAGAAATGGATTAGGATAGATCAATTATAGATTTATATATAGAGAGAGATATATATGTATGTATGTATTTAGGTATGTTTTTTATATTTAATGTTAGCTTGCAATGAATTTATATAATAGATATATTTCGTGAATTAATTTTTTTTTTTTTTTTTTTTTTTTGTAAATATAGGGACCATGAATGGTTATGATAATAAAAGTGTTTGTGTTAATAAAACATTTTCTCGTTAGTAAGTATAATCTATTTGATCTATTTATCCGAACAGAAGGAGAAATGATCGACCCGATGCAGAATAAGACTTATGCAAACTACACTGGTTACTTGATCGACATCATCCAAACACTCGCTAAAAGACTAAACTTCAAGTGAGATAAAGAGATTTCCAGTCATTGATAATCTAGTGATAAGTAAATAACAAAAATGCTAGTGATATATTAAATAAGAATTAGTAATAAGGGATTAGAAAAAAACAGCCTAACTATACAGAAAGATAAAAATAACTAACGCAGCCGAAGTCTGTGCCAACACATTCGATTCGGACGGTTTGTTTACATCGGGTGATGAATGTAAAACACTCGACCATCACAAAATATGTTAAAAATAGAACATAACAAGACAAAAACAAAGTCTTTTGGAATATATCTATCCACGTTTCCTTCAACAGAATCAAACTCCAGATCCTACATCCAGAAGAAGCAGAATTTGGTCTTAATGACGGAAATGGCACCTTTACGGGACTCGCTGGTTACCTACAAACAAGGGTATTTATTTTTGTCTTTTTGTCTTTAGTCTTCTTGCTGTTTTATCTTTACTATCGTCAATATTTCATGCGAAACTTTCAATCTCGCTTTCGTAAATTCCGTCAATTATGTATATATGTATATAAGGATATATTGTAAATAAATAGAAACTAGAAACTTTATATACCTTTCGTACCTGAACAAAGCCTCTACTTCCCAAAAAACAAAAGAAAAACTAAATGGCAGAATAATCCAAATGGTAATAACCTAAACCATAACCTAAAATATTAATACTCCATATGATAACAACCAAAATTAATAAGTATATCCCAATACAAGATAACAATATAAACTAAAATGATATATATTTTTCCTCCACCACAGAAAGCCGATATTGCACTGGCTGGCTTTTCTATGACTCGAGAACGTCTGCCTTTTATGGATTTCTCTGAGCCCATTAGTGAGATGTTATTCATAAATTAATCGAATTTTAATAGACTTTTATTTAATGTTTTTCTCTCTCTGCATGATATTAGGCTTATTGGGTTTGGTATGGTATAAATGAGATTGTAATAGATGCATGTGTGTTTAGTTTTGTGTTAATATTTACATGTTTTGTACTGTGTTATGGTATTATATCTGTGTTGTACGTATGTATATAACTATCTAAGTTGTAAGTTGAATTTTATTTTTGTATTGCATTCATTTTCTTATGCATCTATTTAGTGATTTCCATTATTTTGCTTCATATAGTTCGTTCTTTAATACAAAATACCTGACAAAGATCTTACATGTACTGACATGATATATATGTATGTATATGAGGTTTCTAATAAAGAACATGTGTATCATAATAGAAGTGAAAGTTATGTTTCATGATTTTGATGAAGTATATGTAGATGCTGATATTGATATAAAACTCGTAAATAAAACATATATCTCTTTTCTTTCTCTTTCCCCCCTTCTCTCTCTTTCCCTTTCTCTTTTTCCTTCTTTCTCTCTCTCTCTTTCTCTTCCTTTCCTCCTCTCCCTCCCTGCCTGTCCCTCTTTCTCTCTCTCCTCTCCTTCTCCTTCACCCTCTCTCTCCTCTCCTTCTACTTCATCCTCACCCTCTCTCTCCTCTCCTTCTATTTCATCCTCACCCTCTCTACCTCACCCACTCTCACCCTCCCTCTCTACCTCTCCCTCCCTCACCCTCTCTACCTCTCCCTCACCCTAACCCACCTTCTCCCTCTCTACCTCACCCTCTCCCTCTCTACCTCTCTCTCACCCTCTCAACCTCTACCTCTCCCTCACCTTCTCTACCTCTCCCTCACCCTCTCCCTCTCCAACCAGTGTACGCCGGACAAGCTCTCTACGTGAGCACAAACTCCTCCCTTCTGACCATCGGCTGGAACACCTACGTCCTGTCCTTCCAGTGGGGGACATGGCTGGCCATCCTCTTTCTCCTCATCATCATGACCTTTGGCCTGTGGTTCCTCGTGAGGAAGCAAGGGGATGAGGATCCTCACTTCACTCATACTCATAACGTGGCCTTTATCCTCTTCTCTTGCCTCGTGCAGCAAGGTGGGTTGGTGTTGGGGTGAGAATGGGAGGGTTGGTTTGTGATGGTGGTTGCTTGTTTGGGGATGGTTTGGTGGGTGTTTGTTGTTGGGTTGGGTTGTGATTTTTTTTTTTGAATGTGGTATTGTTCGTTTGTTTGATTATATATATACATATATAAATATGTGTGTGTGTGTGTGTGTGTGTGTGTGTGTGTATATATACATATATATATATATATATATATATGTATTTGTATGTATGTTTGTGTGTGTGTGTGCGTGTGCGTGTGCGTGTGCGTGTGCGTGTGCGTGTGCGTGTGCGTGTGCGTGTGTGTGTGTGTGTGTGTGTGTGTGTGTGTGTGTGTGTGTGTGTGTGTGTGTATATATTACAGGTGCATGGGATAATAACACACACGCGCTAGCGCACACACACACACACATATATTTGTATATATATATATATATATATATATATATATATATATACATATATGAAGAGAGAAGGGGAACGGGGAGGTGCAGAGACAATAAAAGAAAGAAGCGAAGGAAAAGAACCCCCTCCTTCTTGCAGGCTCGTGGATCCTGCCCACTACAGGCCGCGCCCAAGCCGTGCTGTGGATGTTCTGGTTTACGTCCGTGGTCCTTTACGCGTCCTACACCGCTCGTCTAACTTCCTTTCTCACCGTGTCCTCTTTGCGACTTCCATTTACCTCCTTGGAAGAAGCTGTGCATTCGCCGGAGTGGAAAATAGGGCTACAGAAAGGAACTTCTGTTATTGAGACTCTGAAGGTGAGAGGGAGAGGGAGAGAGGGGGGGAGAGGGAGAGTGAGAGAAAGAGGGAGGGAGATGGAGAGGGAGGGGGAGAGAGGGAGGAGGAGGGAGGAGAGAGAGATGAAAGAGAGAGGGAGAGAGAGGGAGGAGGGGAGGGATGATGGAATGAGGGAATGGGATAGGGGCAAGGAGGGAGGGGAAAGGGAGGAAGGAGGGGGAGATGAAGAGGAAGAAGGAAGGGAGAAGAGAGAGAGAGAGTGAAAGAAAAAAAGAAAGAAAAAAAAGCAAAAAAACAGTCAAACATACAGCCAAACAGACAGACAAACAGAGACAAACCCCAATGAAACCCCGGCAACACAGCCTTCACCCACGCCCGCCCCTCCCGCCCACAGAGAGCAACACCCCAGACCAGTTACCATTCCGTCTGGCAAGGGATCGAGCGAGACAAAAACCTCTTAACCAGTAACGAAGAAGCAGCTATTGTCCGCTTGCTGACTGAGAAGAAGTTTGCGTTTCTCGGAGAACAGCTGACTATGAGTTACCTGATAAACGGTAACTGTTCCATCACCGAGGTATGTTGTTTAATGTTTGTTTGTTTGTTTGTTTGTTTTTGTGATTGTTGTTGCTTTTGATGATGTGATGGTTTGTAGATTCATGGATGTTTTTGTGTTTTTTTTAATCGATAGAATATATTTGTTAATAAATATATCTTTTTTAAAGGAACCATCCAGTCACACACACACACACACACACACACACACACACACACACACACACACACACACACACACACACACACACACACACACACACACACACACGCACACACACACGTGCAAATAAAAGACCCTATATTACAAAGATACACAGCTCATACTGTACTTATTTTACACGAGGAATCTTGTGCCACTTTGCCCATCTAACAATGGCCATTTTCTTAACGTCATCACTTTCATGGCTCTAAATTCACTGAAACAGAATCGAATGATAATCGGAACACCCATTTCATAATTATTATTTTGTTGTGCTTGACTGTACCTTTTAAACTGCTTCGTACATTGTTCTGAAGATTCGCTGGATTTTCATGCAAAAGTTTTTTTTTTTTTTTTTTTTTTATAACTATACCAGGGACACTATAGGAAATATAAGGTTATCCTTTTTTATCTGGATTCTAATGCAAAAGGTTTTGATAATTATACCAGGAACATTATAGGAATTATAAGATTATCTTTTTTTTTGCTGTTTCGTCCATCATTCTTTTAAGACTCGCTGGATTTTAGTACAAAAGTTGTCGACAATAATACCAGGAACATTCCTCCATCGAAGAAATATAAGACCAAACCCCTTTTTTTTAAGGACTTCATTCATTGTTTCGAAGGCTTACTGGACTCTTGTTTTACGAAAGGTGTCGATAACAATAGCAAGAACATTCTTACTTTCAAGAAAATTTGCGTATGATGAGCTAGTCGAAGCGTTCGTTTTCACTTGTTCGAAGCATCGAATTATGGAGGGTTTCGTGCTCCTGAAACCATGAGATGAGACTTGGTAATTAGAGACTGTGATAATGAGGGAGTTTATTAAATTGTTATCTTGTTATTTATTTATCTGCTTTGGTAGAGTGGATTATGAGGATGATGTTTGTTGGTTAGGTTTTTGTTTCGGACATACTGTGAAATGATATAAGCAGTGTCTTTAATTGGTTCAGATTCAGCAGTGGTGTTATATTTTGATTGTGAAATCATTGATGCAAGCATTCATATCGTTACATATACACATATGCGTACATGCATACATACATGCATACATACATACATTCTTATACATATACATAAATGCATACATACATCTCACATATACGCACACACA
>BOPN01000123.1:372092-374592 GCA_017312705.2 Penaeus japonicus
CTTGTTGCACAGTCCTTGCTATGAAACACACAAGGTATGTTTCCGAGAAGTTGAACTCGGATTTTGCTGCGATCTGGAAGGGAAGTTTTGCATGAGGCTGGATGGGACTGATATTTAAAATTGTGGTTGTTTTGTTTATGTGGGTTTCTTTGTACTTGATTTTTTAATTTTTTTTTCATTTTTTTTTTCATTTTTTTTTTTTTTTTTATCTTTGTTCTGATGGTTGGTTAGGCATTTTAAGTGAAACAAGGATTAAGGTAATATGGTGATATGATTTGATATGATATATATCATTTAATATCATATATACTTAATTTCATAGATTTTTTTTTTTCAATCAATTCACTAATTTCTTTTAGGTTATGCATACATCTATATATCACTAAACATAAATCAACATTCAAAATTTAATATTCGCATGACCTAAACTATTACCACCCAAATTTTGCATATCCAAAAGCAAAAAATATAATCATAAATAAATGAATTGAATGTTGATACTTCAATCCTATGCAACCTCACCTGGCAATCCAGACACAGCTGCCATGACTGCAATTGGTAGCAGCAAAATGACAATGATATGGGCGTATAGGAACCTCATTTCAACTTATCTGCAGGTCATCAACATCTCATTATTGATCGTATATTGATAGGTACAATCATGTTATCATTATCACTAACAATAATTATAGCGATATTTTAATTATCTTTATCACTATTTGTATCGCCAACATTATTGTCTTTATCATCATTATTACCAATACCATATGTAATATTTATTATGTTTTATGCATAAATGTGTGGACACTTGTATAGGCACAGACATACACACACTCACCCACACGCAAAAAAGTAGTGGTATTGATGATAATGATAATTATGATGACAACGATTAAAAAGGAGGATATATACTGTAATTATTATCATATTCATCATTGATATTATTGTTATTGATATAATTGTTATTATTATTTTCATTATCATCATTATCATCATTAGTATCATTATCAATATTGTTATCATTATTGTTGTCATTATCCGTTTTACTATTATTATCATTATTAACATTATCATCGTTATCCTTACTGGTGTTATCATCATTATCATTAGTAGTAGTGATAGTAGAAATAGTAATATTATCATTCTTATCATTATAAATGTTATTATTTATATAATCATTTACCGATAATGATAACAATGATGATAGTAATACTAGGAGCAATACTAAATATAATGATAATAATGATAATGATGATAATGAGGGTAATGATAATGATAATAGTTATGATAAAGATAATAACAATACGACATTATGATACAAATAAGAATAGACATGAAGATAATAACAATTATGATGTTAATAATAAAGATAATGATAACAAAGATAAAAGTCATTATGATCATAATTATAATGGTAATCATGATGAGAATAGTAAAATTTATGATGATAATAACAATAAAGATAACAGTGATGATATGATAATAATTTCTTCATGATAATAGCAATGGTGATAATGATGATGATAATAAAGGTCATAATAATAATAACAACGATAATGATGATTGTGGTAATAATAACAGTTTTGATAAAGATTACAATGATACTGATAATGATAAGGATACTGATGATAACAGTTATAATGATAATGATGTTTATAATGATCATAATGACTATGATGATAGCAACAATAAAAACTGTAATAATAATGATAATAAATAATAATAATGATTATAATTACAATGATTACAAATACAGTAATGATCATAATCATAATGATATTGAGGACAGTGATAATAATGATAATGATAGAAATTATATTACTGATGATAAAAATAACACTGATAATGATAACCATAATGATAAAATAATATTAATGATAACACTTGTAATGATAAGAATGATGATCATAACCATCATGAAAATAATGATGATGCTAATGATAGTGATAGTAATGTGATGATGATGATGATAATAAGAGTGATTATAATGATAACGATAATATTAATCATCATTATGATAATGATAACAAAAACATATATAATAATGATTTTAGTAATGATAATGGTAATGACAATAATGATGATAATAATGATAATAATGATATCAGTATCAATAATAATGTTAACGATTATAACAACAACAATAATGCTGAAGATAATGATGGTAATGATGACAATGATGGTTATAATAACAATCATAATGATGATGATAATGATGATAATAATAATAATGATGATGATGATGATGATGATGATGATAATAATAATAATAATCATAATAATGATAATGATGATAATAATGATAATGATAATAATAATGATAACAATAACAATGATAGCAATATTGTTATGATGGTAATGGTAACAATGATAATAATAGTAATAATGTGATCTTCATAATAACAGCAACGATAACGATAACAATAATGATGATAATGATAATGATAAAACATATAGCAAAGATGATACTACTAATGATAGATAATGATAATTTCAATGA
>BOPN01000123.1:389592-392092 GCA_017312705.2 Penaeus japonicus
CCGTCTCTCTCTCTCTCTCTCTCATGCACTCCCTCTTCACCCTAACCTCTTTTTGTCTGTCCGTCTCTGTCTCTCTCTCATGCACTCCCTCTTCACCCTAACCTCTCTCTTTGTCTGTCCGTCTCTCTCTCTCTCTCTCTCATGCACTCCCTCTTCATCTTAACCTCTCTTTGTCTGTCCGTCTCTCTCTCTCTCTCATGCACTCCCTCTTCACCTTAACCTCTCTCTTTGTCTGTCCGTCTCTCTCTCTCTCTCTCTCATGCACTCCCTCTTCACCTTAACCTCTCTCTTTCTCTGTCCGTCTCTCTCTCTCTCTCATGCACTCCCTCTTCACCCTAACCTCTCTCTTTGTCTGTCCGTCTCTCTCTCTCTCTCATGCACTCCCTCTTCCCCTTAACCTCTCTCTTTGTCTGTCCGTCTCTCTCTCTCTCATGCATTCCCTCTTCACCTTAACCTCTCTCTTCGTCTGTCCGTCTCTCTCTCTCTCATGCATTCCCTCTTCACCTTAACCTCTCTCTTTGTCTGTCCGTCTCTCTCTCTCTCTCATGCACTCCCTCTTCACCCTAACCTCTCTCTTTGTCTGTCCGTCTCTCTCTCTCTCTCATGCACTCCCTCTTCATCTTAACCTCTCTTTGTCTGTCCGTCTCTCTCTCTCATGCACTCCCTCTTCACCCTAACCTCTCTCTTTCTCTGTCCGTCTCTCTCTCTCATGCACTCCCTCTTCACCTTAACCTCTCTCTTTCTCTGTCCGTCTCTCTCTCTCTCTCATGCATTCCCTCTTCACCTTAACCTCTCTCTTCGTCTGTCCGTCTCTCTCTCTCTCATGCACTCCTCCTTCACCTTAACCTCTCTCTTTGTCTGTTCGTCTCTCTCTCTCTCTCATACACTCTCTCTTCACCCTAACCTCTCTCTTTGTCTGTCCGTTTCTCTCTCTCTCTCATACACTCTCTCTTCACCCTAACCTCTCTCTTCGTCTGTCCGTCTCTCTCTCTCTCTCATACACTCTCTCTTCACCCTAACCTCTCTCTTTGTCTGTCCGTCTCTCTCTCTCTCTCTCTCATGCACTCCCTCTTCACCTTAACCTCTCTCTTTGTCTGTCCATCTCTCTCTCTCTCTCATGCACTCCCTCTTCACCTTAACCTTTCTTTGTCTGTCCGTCTCTCTCTCTCTCTCATGCACTCCCTCTTCACCCTAACCTCTCTCTTTGTCTGTCCGTCTCTCTCTCTCATGCATTCCCTCTTCACCCTAACCTCTCTCTTTCTCTGTCCGTCTCTCTCTCTCATGCATTCCCTCTTCACCCTAACCTCTCTCTTTGTCTGTCCGTCTCTCTCTCTCTCTCATGCACTTCCTCTTCACCTTAACCTCTCTCTTTCTCTGTCCGTCTCTCTCTCTCATGCATTCCCTCTTCACCCTAACCTCTCTCTTTCTCTGCCCGTCTCTCTCTCTCTCTCATGCACTTCCTCTTCACCTTAACCTCTCTCTTTCTCTGCCCGTCTCTCTCTCTCATGCATTCCCTCTTTACCTTAACCTCTCTCTTTGTCTGACCGTGTCTCACTCTCTCATACACTCCTCCTAGCCCTTAACCTCTCTCTTTCTCTGTCCGTCTCTCTCTCTCTTGCATTCCCTCTTCACCTTAACCTCTCTCTTCGTCTGTCCATCTCTCTCTCTCTCTCATGCACTCCTCCCTTCACCCCTTAACCTCTCTCTTTCTCTGTCCGTCTCTCTCTCTCATGCATTCCCTCTTCACCCTAACCTCTCTCTTTGTCTGTCCGTCTCTCTCTCTCTCTCTCTCATGCACTCCCTCTTCACCCTAACCTCACTCTTTGTCCGTCTCTCTCTCTCTCTCATGCATTCCCTCTTCCCCCTTACCCTCTCTCTTTCTCTGTCCGTCTCTCTCTCTCTCCTTGCATTTCCTCTTCACCTTAACCTCTCTCTTCGTCTGTCCATCTCTCTCTTTCTCTTATGCACTCCCTCTTCACCTTAACCTCTCTCTTTCTCTGTCCGTCTCTCTCTCTCTCTCTCTCTCTCATGCACTCCCTCTTCACCTTAACCTCTCTCTTTGTTTGTTCGTCTCTCTCTCTCTCTCTCTCATGCACTCCCTCTTCACCTTAACCTCTCTCTTTGTTTGTTCGTCTCTCTCTCTCTCTCTCATACACTCCCTCTTCACCCTAACCTCTCTCTTTGTCTGTCCGTCTCTCTCTCTCTTTCTCATACACTCCCTCTTCACCTTAACCTTTCTCTTTGTCTGTCCGTCTCCCCCCCCCCCCCTCTCTCTCTCCCTGTAGCCCTGGGAGAAGAACACTGACGTTTCTCTACTGCACCAATTGCTTGGGATGGCCCGATGACTTACGCTTGCCTCCCGCCGGCGAGGCTGAATGTCAGAGTTGCGTCTTGGCTTCCTTCTCTCTCTCATGTCTGCCTCCTTTACCCTTTCTTATATCTATGGTGTATTTTGGTGACACAGGCAACCTCGGATAATTTTCCCCACCTTAGGGCATAC
>BOPN01000123.1:417092-422092 GCA_017312705.2 Penaeus japonicus
GTAGGGGGTTGGGCGGCCTGGCGGGCATTGTTGGGGGCGGCAAGGTGTTAGCTCTGGGTATCGTGTGGATTGGTTGGCTTCTACGGGCGTGTGTGTGTGTGTGTGTGTGTGTGTGTGTGTGTGTGTGTGTGTGTGTGTGTGTGTGTGTGTGTGTGTGTGTGTGTGTGTGTGTGTGTGTGTGTGTGTGTGTGTGTGTGTGTGTGTGTGAAAGATCATTAGACTGATAGATAGAGGCAGATGGATAGATGAATAGACAAATAGCTACATGGACAGATAGACAGATTAATAGATAGGGATAAAAACAGAAACGGAGAGAAAGATACATGAATATAATATGTATACAGGGATAAAGATAGATATATAAAGAAAATAATATATAAAGAGAAAGAGTCAGAGAGAGAGAGAGAGAGAGAGAGAGAAAGAGAACTGAAATCAATCTATATTTTTACAAAAACCATTCATTATTCAAAATAAAATATATCTAGAAAAAGTCAGAGATAAAGTGTTGCATATCAGTATAATCAGTGCAAGTTTATGCCAGGCACACAACATGAATCTCTCTCTCGCTTGTTATTATGCATGGAACATCTTATGTTATTTAACACTTGGATTAACGAAGAATTTTACATATATCTTCCGATATTAATTTTAAACATTTATTATTTTTGTCTAAATATTTTTTGGTGTTTCCTTTTTTTCCTAATCTTTATTTTGGAAAATTGTTAATTGTTGGAGGTTCATATTTACGTTTAATACTAATATAATAATCTTTTTTTTTTTTTTTCTTTTTTTTAGCTTTATGTTTCTTTTTTTCATATCATTTTTTTAAAGGAATAAGCACGTCTTTTATCAAATGAATCTTCGAGGCTTGATATTTAAAAGATTCCATAGCCTCTGCAATGACCTCTGCAATGACCTAACAAAGGAGGGCAGAGAAAGCAAGAACGATCTTTCCCTCTCAATGACCTGAAACAGAGAAGGGTTGAGGTCATGAAAAGGAGCCATGAGGGGGGTGGGAAGAGGGGTGTGGAGTGAGAGAGAAGGGAGGGGAGGGGAAGGAGGAGAGGAGGAGGAGGAAGAAGGGGAGAGGGATGGGGTCAAGAGGTGGGGGAGGGAAGGGAAGGACTCAAGGAGTGGAGGAGGGGGGATGGGATGGGGGGGAGAGGTCAAGGAAAGTGTGGGATGGAGGGGCACAAGGAGTGGAGAGAGGGAGGGAAGAGATAACGGAGTGGGGGAGGGGAAGGGAGGGGAGAGAAGGGGACGGGGTTAAGCTCCAGGGGAGGGAGGGGAGAAGGGGTCAATCTCTTGGGGAGGAAGGGAGGGAGGAGGGGTCAAAGGGTAGAGGGATAAGGGGTGAGGGGGAGGGCCAGGGGAAAGGGGGGAGGGTTAAAACGAGTTCTGTCGCTGGACTCTCTCTCTTTCTCATGCTTTCCTTTTTTACTCTCTCTTGTTCCCTACCTTCGTTGTGATTCTTCGACGCTTTGATTTCCCGGCGCTATTTACATGTTATTGTTTTCTCTCTCTCTCTCTCTCTCGATATATATATTGGTCGCAGTTTCTCCCTCTTTCTTTGTCTCTGTTTGTTTGTTTTCTTCTTCCACCCCGCTCCATATCCCTTTCTTCCTCTCTGTCTATCTCGTTCTTTCTCTATCTATCTCTCTCGCTTTCTATCTATCTATCTGAGGGATGTCTTAGTTTGTTGTAACTAACAACCCATCACAAATAAGGTGTTGATGTCAGACACAAGGTTTGTACAGTTCAGGTTTATTCCATAACGCAGATAGTCTGACGCTATGGTACACGATAGATATATTCACTACAGCACAATGATCACAGTAATAAACAATATCACAACACGTATGAACAAGCAGAGAAATCAGGTGTCAACAGTAGCGTAGTCGATTCCCCGTCTGTCTGTATGTTCCAGACATCCTGCTTATATGGAAGGGGTTCGCATCCGCCGTCCCCAATTGTGGTTATGCGGGAAGGTAGTCTGGAATGTAGGTGGCGTGGCAGTCAAGGGTATTAAGCTCTTTTTGAAGGTCTAGGTACTTGGGAAGGCAACTATGTGCGAATCATCAATCAGTCAAAGTTGACCTGACCTGACCCGGCGTTTGAGTTGCTAGTTATGATATGATATGATGTGATATGATATGCTATGATATTTCATATGATATTTGTATATGATCTATTTGCTGTATTTGATATCATATATAAAGATTATATATAATTCTCACAATCTATATCTCTTGTGACCTTGATATGTCAAGGTTACATCTCTCTCTCTCTCTCTCTCTCTCTCTCTCTCTCTCTCTCTCTCTCTCTCTCTCTCTCTCTCTCTCTCTTTCTCTCTCTCTCTCTCTCTCTCCATATATAGCCAAGTTTGGCCAAACCGAAGAACGATTGACGGCAAGGGAAAGGAATGCAGCCTCGCTTTCCCGTTGAAGATAACCTTTATTTTGAGAAGGATGAGTCATTCACAGGATCCGCATGCCAATAGCCTTACCCCCCCTCGCGTCATGCACAGAGGAAATAAGAGAAAAGAGAAGAAAACTATTAAAAAAAAGATTAAAGGTAACAGTAAAAAAAAATGTTATGGAGAAAGTCAGTGACCTAAAAAAAGGTCTTCAATTTATAGGATATTTTTTTTTATTATTATTATTTTTTTATTATTTTTTTTTTGTCTCTCTGCTTTTCTCTTTTTTTTCCTTTCATCTCATCTGCAATTACGGTCATCGCGGGTTGATTAAGGTCATGAGCAAGCAATAACGAAGGAGGTTAAGCTTGTATGTCCGGCTGTGACTGTGTGCTTGTGCTTTCCTTTAGTTTGATGGACGAATATCGCTTTCCTCTTTTTGCTTTCTCATTTCCTCTCTCTCTCTCTCTCTTTCTATTTCTATTATCTATATGCTTGTTTGCTATTCTTTTTGTCTGCCTATCTATTTCTCTTTCTCTTTTTGTGTTTTTTTTTCACTCTCTCTTTCTCTTTTTGTGTTTTCTCTCTCTCTGTCTGTCTCTCACTCTCTCTCTCAGCCCATTCTCTCTCTTTCTCTCTTTCTCTCTCTATTTCTCTCACTCTCAATCTCTTTCTCTCCCTCTCACTTTCCATCTATCTTTCTCTCTCTATTTCTCTCACTCTCAATCTCTTTCTCTCCCTCTCACTTTCCATCTATCTTTCTCTATTTTCTATCTATCGATCGATCTCTCTATCTCTCCCCTCTATCTTTCTGTCTATCTCCCTCCCCTACTCTCTCTCGCTTCATCTTCCTGTCTTGCTTTCTATTTCGCTGCATTTTCACTGTTTTTTTATTTTTCTTTTCTTTCTTTTCTTTCTCCTTTCTAAAGCAAACAATGAAGGCACAAAGAAAAGCCTAACGTAGCATGACCAGTGTTTGCCGTGCCTGCGTGTGCTTGCGATTCGTCTTTCTTTGTTTCCTTCTTTCCTGTTTTGGCAAGGAAAGCAGATGACGCAATCACCAGGTTATGTGGTTTTCCTCTTCCATCTTTTTTTTCTAATGTTTGTGTATGAATCTGTGTTACGTTTGTCTGGCTATGTATGTGTGGCTTTATGCAGACGTATGTAGTTACGTACATACATGTATATATATATATATATATATATATATATATATATATATATATATATATATATAAATATATATATAAATATATGTATATATATATATATATATATATATATATATATATATATATATATATATATATATATATATATATATATATACACACACACACATACATATACATGCAAATATATAACCACATAATCATATATGTATAAATGTATACCAATGTATTTACAGAAATATAAGTTGGCAGAAAAATAGGCAGGCTGGAAGATAAATATATCATCACAATAAATACCGTTTATATTGCCATCAATAACAACCTTGTCATTATTTTCCTCGCCTGGTAATCATTACAATTAGTGGTCTCTTCCAAACAACTCAATTGGAAAATGGAAAGAAAAATAAACAGGTGAAGAAAAGGAATAAAAAATGATAAAGATGAAGGAGAATAATAATAAAAAAAGATAATAATAATAAATAAATAAATAAAGGAAAAGAATAATGAAAATGTTCAGATGCACAACATAAAGAAGAGACAAAACACACAAAGAAGAAAGAAAATAAGAAAAAAGACAAAGGAGAAGATGACGAAAAAAGGAGAAGAAATAAGGGGAAAAGAACAAAGAACAAGAAAGAAGCGAATGAAAATGATGATAATGAAGAAAAATGATGAAAATAATAATAATGACAACGATGATGAAGAAGGAAACATAACAAGAATATCACAAGGACAATGATAATGATGAAAAAGAAGAAAAAAAACGAAAAGTAAAAGAAGAAAAGAGGAAACTGAAGAAATAGAAGAAGAAGAAAAGATAGTGAACATAAGATGAAAAGAAAAAGAAGAAGAAAGAAAAAGAAAAAAATAATAACAAAAAAATAATAATAATAAGAAGAAAGAACATGAAAAAAAAAAAATAAGAAGAAGAAGAAGAATAAGAAGAAACCATAAAAGAAAGAAGAACTTTCCACCCAGTTATGCAGAGAATCAACATTTTTTGTGAGAGTTATTCAATTAGGCATTTAGTGCACTACAAGATTCCTGAACAGGTTTGTCTTCATATCAGTACTCTGCTTTTTGTGTTGCTTAAGTGGTGGCAGATTAAAAGATTGGTTCGAGTGATTGAGATAGATAGAGAGAGAGAGAGAGAGAGAGAGAGAGAGAGAGAGAGAGAGAGAGGGAGAGAGAGAGAGAGAGAGAGAGAGAGAGAGAGAGAGAGAGAGAGAGAGAGAGAGAGAGAGAGAGAGAGAGAGAGAGAGAGAGAGAGAGAGAGAGAGAGAGAGAGAGAGAGAGAGAGAGAGAGAGAGAGAGAGAGAGAGAGAGAGAGAGAGAGAGAGAGAGAGAGAGAGAAGGGAAGAGAGATAGAGAAAGAGAGAGAGAGAGAGAAAAAGAAGGGAAGAGAGATAGAA
>BOPN01000123.1:441544-446544 GCA_017312705.2 Penaeus japonicus
TATATATATATATATACACACACACTGATAGACAGATAGATAAATATAATGCAAATAGAAATAGAATCACAATCAGGGGCTACCCAGCTTTTCCCATTCTATTCCTCTGTGCGAAATACGGTCCCGCTCACATGACTCAAAAGAAAACGACCAATAATCACCATTTTCGTTACGTATTACATAACATCATAACGAGCAGCGACGGGGGAGTGTTCGCTATAACGAGGTCCTTTTTTTCACATTGTTTTGTTTGTTTTCTTTACTGGTAATGCGCATTGTGAGAGACAGAGTGGAAGAGAGAAAGAAGCAGATAAGAGAAATGAGATGAGAGAAATAGAGAGAGAGAGAGAGTGAGAGAGAGAGAGAAAGAGAAAGAGAAAAAAAATAGTGAGAGCTAGAAAGAGAGATAGAGAGACATATAGAGAGAGGGGGGGAAGGGAGGAGCAAGAGAGAAAGAGAAAGAGAACGATAAAGAGAGAGAAGGAGACAGAAAGAGAAAGAGAAGAAAAAAAAAGAGTGAGACAGAAAAAAAAGAAAAACAAAATGAGACAAAGAAAGAAAGAAAGAAAAGAGAAAGAAATTAATTGATTTGATAAAGGCTATTTGCAGAACAGTGTACATGTTCTGCAAAAAGCCAAAAGAGTTAATTAAACATTAATCTTACATACCAGAAGGGCTGCGTTAGTGCTTAACATATTTCGATGTATTTATAAGGTCGGTATTTTTTTTCTTTATATCACTGATCATATCAAAGACTAGACCAATGTCTATAATAATATTAATATAATCAACGAGTGATGTTTTTTGTACAGAGAAGGAGGGAGAGAATGAGAGAGAGAGAGAGAGAGAGAGAGAGAGAGAGAGAGAGAGAGAGAGAGAGAGAGAGAGAGAGAGAGAGAGAGAGAGAGAGAGAGAGAGAGATTGAGAGAGAGAATACGAGACCGAGAGCAAGAAAGAGAGAGCGAGAGAGAGAGAGAGAGAGAGAGAGAGAGAGAGAAGACAGGATTGTGTCTCCATCCACCTGTGCTTCCTGAGTGTTTAATATTCCGCGATCGTATAGTTGGTATTTACTGAAGCAGTGACCGTTACTCGTGATCATCCTAACCCTTTCGTGCTGCTGTGCTCTGGAATGGCCCTTATTGGTTGAAGAAAAACGCGAAGGCTTCTCTATCTCATTTCCTCTTTCTCTATCTCTCTTTCTGTCTCTCTTTCTCTTTCGCTTTGTTTCTTTCTGTCTCTCTTTTTCGCTTTCTCTTTCTCTTTGTCTCTATTTGTCTCTCTTTCTCTTTGTCTCTTTCTCTCACTCTCTCTCTCTCTCTCTCTCTCTCTCTCTCTTTCTCTCTCTCTCTCTCTCTCTCTCTCTCTCTCTCTCTCTCTCTCTCTCTCTCTCTCTTCTATGAGTAAAACTAAGAGAAGAAGAAGAAGAAGGAAGAGAAGAAGAAGAAGAAGAAGAAGAAGGGAAAAAGAAGAAGAAAAAAGAAGAAGAATGAAAGGAATTAGACTGATCACGAAGGAGGCACTTTCAACCAATCTTAACTTAGACATTTACTGAATAGACATACCAGCCCACGCATTTCCAGCAGATGAATCTCGACAGGGTACAAGTAACAGAAAAACCTGTTGTGTCATTATCGCCGTTTGACAATTGCTTACCCTCCATCTTGGATATATGGTTATGGTCATCACTAATTTGCTAATTATTGCCAATTAGTTAGTCTATTTTTTGTTGTTTATTAACTTCTCCGTTCTTATATCTTTCTTTGTTTGTATGCATGCCTGTCTTTTCTTTTCTTTTTTTTTCTCTTGCTCTCTGTCATGTCTTTTTCTCTGCGTGCCTGTCTTTGTGTCGGTCCTTTTTTTATGTCTGTTTGTCTTCTCTCTCTCTCTCTCTCTCTCTCTCTCTCTCTCTCTCTCTCTCTCTCTCTCTCTCTCTCTCTCTCTCTCTCTCTCTCTCTCTCTCTCTGTCTCTCTCTCTCTCTCTCTCTCTCTCTCTCTCTCTCTATCTCTCTTTCTCTATGTCTCTTTCTCTCTATCTCCCCACCCTCTCTCTCTCTCTCTCTCTCTATCCCCCCTCTCTCTCTCTTTCTCTCTCTCTCTCTACACACACACACACACACATCCTAAACTTGCTCCCCTGAAGAAGATATGAGGTGCAAACGGTACTTTTATCCCCCCCCCCCACCCCACCCCATACTCAACCTGTCATAATCCGTTAAATCAAGCTTTCTCCAAAATAGCAAAGTGGATTAATTTATCGATCAAGCCCTTACCTTCGCCCTCAAAATTCGCTTGGATCCAGGGTACCCAATAAAGTTATCTTTCCTACGAAAACGGGTTTTGTGTCTTGCGATTTGATAAGCTGTCAATATATCATCGAAGGAGATAAAATAATGCAGCTTTTTTTAATTTGTTTCTCTTGTTTGCTTTATAATTGTAGTTGAATCCTCAACAGTTTCGTAACAGCACGATGTTGAAAATTGCAATCATTATCGCTTTTGATAGGAATGTATGACCAGTTTTTTTTTACATGTACCTAAATAGCATCCTTATCAACTTTAATCAATCGATACATTGTGTTTTTTTTTGTTTTTTTTCCTCCTTCTGTTCATTAATGTTATTACGCCGTTGCTTTTTTTTTATCATTCTTCTTCTTAATATGTTCAGATGAGTAACAATGTGCAATGGACACTGAGACGCTGTCGTGTGCTAGAAAAAAAAGATAATAAAACCTGTTTGATGCGCCGTCCGTGTGCAACTTGCCATGCAGGTTCATCTAAAATTCCTAATTCCATCTGTCCGGGCTAATTAAATGGTAGGGAAAAAAGGGAGGAAGGGGAAGAAAGGTAGAGGGAAAAAAGAGGAGTAGAGAGGAGACAGAGAAGGAGGAGAGAGAGGTAAAGGTGAAGGTAGAGGGAGAAGAAGAGAGGTGAAGGAGAAGGAGATGGTAGAGGGAGAGAGAATGAGAGGGGAAAATGAGAGAGAAAAGGGGAGAAGGAAGAGATAAAGGTAGAGGCAGAAGAATAAATGGAAAGCTTCAGGAGAAGAAACAAACAAACAAAAACAAAAGAAGTTACGTACAGCAAGAACAAAAAGAGTAGGAACGAGGAAGGAATAAGAGATAGAAGAAGGAGAAGCAGAAAAAGAAGAAGAAAAAGAAGAAGAAGAAGAAGAAGACACAGAAAATGCAAGAATAGAAGAAGAAGAAGAAGAAGAAGAAGACAGAAAATGCAAGAATAGAAGAAGAAGAAGAAGACACAGAAAATGCAAGAAAAGAAGGAGAAGAGACCGCGAGAATACAAAAACCAACAAAGACGAAGAAGAGACTAAGTGACACCCGACGCAGATGTTGCTATCTCTATGGCTAAGGCAAGAGGATGCTGGTTGCGTCGCAGCTTCCCTCTTTCGTAGATGTTTATGAGACGTTTGTGCGAGGCTCTTGTGCCCTTGGTGTCCCGCTTTCTCTCTTTCTCTCTCTCTCTCTCTCTCTCTCTCTCTCTCTCTCTCTCTCTCTCTCTCTCTCTCTATCCCCCCTCTCTCTCTCTTTCTCTCTCTCTCTCTACACACACACACACACACATCCTAAACTTGCTCCCCTGAAGAAGATATGAGGTGCAAACGGTACTTTTATCCCCCCCCCCCACCCCACCCCATACTCAACCTGTCATAATCCGTTAAATCAAGCTTTCTCCAAAATAGCAAAGTGGATTAATTTATCGATCAAGCTCTTACCTTCGCCCTCAAAATTCGCTTGGATCCAGGGTACACAATAAAGTTATCTTCCCTATGAAAACGGGTTTTGCGTCTTGCGATTTGATAAGCTGTCAATATATCATCGAAGGAGATAAAATAATGCAGCTTTTTTACTTTGTTTCTCTTGTTTTCTTTATAATTGTAGTTGAATCCTCAACAGTTTCGTAACAGCACGATGTTGAAAATTGCAATCATTATCGCTGTTGATAGGAATGTATGACCAGTTTTTTTTTTTTTTTACATGTACCTAAATAGCATCCTTATCAAAATTTAATCAATCGATACATTGTGTGTTTTTTTTTTTTTCCTCCTTCTGTTCATTAATGTTATTACGCCGTTTCTTTTTTTTATCATTCTTCTTCTTAATATGTTCAGATGAGTAACAATGTGCAATGGACACTGAGACGCTGTCGTGTGCTAGAAAAAAAAGATAATAAAACCTGTTTGATGCACCGTCTGTGTGCAACTTGCCATGCAGGTTCATCTAAAATTCCTAATTCCATCTGTCTGGGCTAATTAAATGATAGGAAAAAAAGGGAGGAAGGGGAAGAAAGGTAGAGGGAAAAAAAGAGGAGTAGAGAGGAGACGGAGAAGGAGGAGAGAGAGGTAAAGGTGAAGGTAGAGGGAGAAGAAGAGAGGTGAAGGAGAAGGAGATGGTAGAGGGAGAGAGAATGAGAGGGGAAAATGAGAGAGAAAAGGGGAGAAGGAAGAGATAAAGGTAGAGGCAGAAGAATAAATGGAAAGCCTCAGGAGAACAAACAAACAAACAAAATCAGAAAAAAAGTTATGTACAGCAAGAACAAAAAGAGTAGGAACAAGGAAGGAATAAGAGATAGAGGAAGCAGAAAAAGAAGAAGAAGAAGAATAAGAAGAAGACACAGAAAATGCAAGAAAAGAAGGAAAAGAGACCGCAAGAATACGAAAAACCAACAAAAGACGAAGAAGAGACTAAGGGACACCCGACGCAGATGTTGCAATCTCTATGGCTAAGGCAAGAGGATGCTGGTTGCTTCCCTCTTTTACAGATGTTTATGAGACGTTTGTGCGAGGCTCTTGTGCCGCTGGTGTCCCGCTTTCTCTCTCTCTCTCTCTCTCTCTCTCTCTCTCTCTCTTTGTCTTTCTCTCTGCCTCTCTCTCTCTCTCTCTCTCTCTCTCTCTCTCTCTCTCTCTCTCTCTCTCTCTCTCTCTCTCTCTCTCTCTCTCTCTCTCTCTCTCTCTCTCTCTGTCTTCTCCTTTTTCTTCTTTTTCCT
>BOPN01000123.1:504044-509044 GCA_017312705.2 Penaeus japonicus
TTCCCCAACATGGAGCAAAACTCACCACATACGCCGCATAGTCCACATGTGGTCATCACTAATTAATACCAACCGCTATTACGGTCAGTGGTACAGTCTGCGTGGACAGGCTGCGCGTTCAAGACTGTCTGTCGGAAACTGTTACGATGTTGCACTAATTGCCTCGTTAACATGTCAATTGCTTTGGGGAAATGATTGATTGGGTTCTCTTAATTAAAGTAGGTTTAGTTAGGCTTTTTCATAAAGGGGGGTGGGGGTATTGTATTTAGAAATATGTTTATGAATTGTAGCGGAACTTTTATCAAAAGTGAGTGTGTAATGGGTTGATGTATAGATGTATAGATTGATAGGTGTCGATTGCATATATGTGAATGTATTTCAGAATGTAAGGATAGATCGATGAAGTATCAGTCAAATAAATTGATACACAAATATATCAAAAATTTGATTCGTATATAAAGAAATTGACTGTACATTAAAACAAAACACAAAATAACAACAATAAATGAAAACATATCTATAAATGTGTAAAGAAAACAAAAAACAAAAAACTAACAACGATCAATGAAACCATACCTACAAATGTGTAAAAAAAAAAAAAAAAAAACACGAAATGACATTTAGAATCAAGGTAATTTTACACACAAGATTACGTCACACGTCTCGTTGACTCCTTGTGGGACGAACTGGCTTTTCAAGAAAGCTTAAATGCCGTGAGAATTTTAGACGACCGAAATAGGGGGGGGGAGAGAGGGGGAGGGGTGGGCGGAGTGTGGGAAGGATGTATGGGGGAGGGGGAGGGGGGATGTGGGTGGAGTATGGGAAGGATGTATGAGGGAGGTGGGTAGAGTATGGGGGAGGGGGGGGGAAGGGGGAAGGGGGCGAAGTGTGGGAAGGATGTATGGGGGAGGGGGAGGGGGAGGTGGGTGGAGTGTGGGAAGGATGTATGAGGGAGGGGGGTAGAGGGGGAAGGATGTATGGGGAAGGGGGAGGGGAGGGTATGGGATATCTAGAGAGGAGGAAGGGGTAAGGGGGATGGAGGGAGGGAAGGGTGGGGAAGGGGATAACTTGTTAAGATTACGCAAGCAATGAGAGAGGAAGGGAGGGTGGAAGGTCGGAATTTTTTTGTGGGGGGATGGAGGGGGGGGGGGTGGGGGGTGGGGGGGTAGGTTTGTTTACGATTCGCGAAAAGTTGGTGTCCTTCCTGTTTTTGCAATGTCCGGCGTGGCGTGATTTGAATTAAAGGGGGGGATTACTTAGTTTTTTTTTTTGTAGTTTTATTAGGGGGCGAGAAAAAAACGTTCGATGCAAGGACATAATGAATGGGAGAATTGTATATATATGTTTATATATATGTATATATATATATGTATATATATATATATATATGTATATATATATATATATATATATATATATATATATATATATATATATATATATATGAATATATATATATATATGAATATATATATATATATATATATATATATATGAATATATATATATATATATATATATATATATATATATATAAATATATATATATATATATATATATATATATATATATATATATACATACATGTATATATATATGTATATGTATAAATATGTATATATAAATATGTATATAAATGTATATATATATATATGTGTGTGTGTGTGTGTGTGTGTGTGTGTGTGTGTGTATATATATATATATATATGTGTGTGTGTGTGTGTGTGTGTGTGTGTGTGTCTGTGTGTCTACATCAAAACGCAATCACTCAATCACAAAAAATGCAACCAAACGGAATTCCTTTTAATCAGAGAAGCTGGTCAAAAAGATCAACAACACGAAGTCAGCTCCTTCACAGATCTTTCCGAATTCCCGAATTACTCTACTTTGTCTAATCATCCTCTTTCTACCTCTTCATCTACGTCCTTTCTACTAAAGACTTTCTACTAAATGAACCCAAATTTACCCACGTTTTGATAACGAGAAGGAAAGGGAAAATAGCACAAGGTTCTTCCGGCGTCTTCCGTATTTCTCGTTCTCACAAGACCATCCAAATAGCCATGGCATTAATACTCCTTTTTTCATATGTATATAAAACGCCTTACTCTAATTTGCTGAGAATAAACTAATCTAAATGATAGATTCTAGTCGTTCTAGTACAAATATATTTCTTCTAGTCCTTTTTTTTGGGGGGTGGGGGAGGGGGGCGTCGTTTTATTTAAGCGTCGAGGAATTACACTGAACTTCACACTGCCTGTACTGAATCTGAAAGTCAAGGTGCAGGATGGCCGCGACCTGCTGGTGGGGGGTCACGGACGGGAGGGGAGGGGATGGAGGGACGGGGGAAGGGAGTGACGGGTTAAGGGGGGTAGGAAGGGGAAAGGGGGCTATGCGACGGGAGGGGAGGGGAGGTAGAGACGGGGGAAGGGAGATAGGAAGGGGGGGGGGGAAGGGGGCTATGCGACGGGAGGGAAGGGAAGGGAGTGACCGGTTAAGGGGGGTAGGAAGGGGGGGGGAAGGGGGCTATGGGGTTTGAGAGGGAAGGAAGGATGGAGGGGTGGGAGGAGGGAGAAAGAAGTTGGTGGGGAGGTAAGAGGGATCGGGTTAGGGAAGGAGGGGAGGGGAGGGAAAGGGACGGAGACGGGTAGGGTGGAAGAAATGGAGAAGAAGATAAAGAAAGAAGTGTGGGGACAGAGAAGAGGAAACTTGGGGTAGAGAAATTATGAATTAGGGAACTAGGGAAGAGGAAGAAGAAGAGACAGGAGAAGGGGTACAAGGCTTCAAATTCAAATACTATTTTATTTTTACATAAAAAAGTGAATATATCGGAAAATAAATTGAAATATGCATACAGAATATACAATAGATGATAAATGCTAAGACGAGATACATGGTAGATAATAATACAAGATACAAGAAAGATAATAATAGAATTGCATCATATCTAGTCATAGATTTTATAAGCTTTATATCATTGGCAACTTATGAGACGTCTTTTTGTTGTAGTTTTGCAATCATTGAATCCAGTATTGCATATTTGCAATCGTCGTACACCCCTTTCCGTCCACGATCTTTCGACATAGAGAGAATAGAAAAAAGAGAAACAAAACAAAACAAAAAAATAAAGAAAACGCAATACTCAACACCGGATGAATTAGGTCGAACACGTGGACAGAAGAAAACAAAGGAAGAAAGAGAAATAAGAAAGGGAGAATAAAACTATAGATGGAACAGAAGAATGGGAATCAGAGAGGGAATATCAAAGCATAAAACTTTCTCAAAATCGTGAGATTGCAAACTGTATAGAAAAGTCTTGATTATACCTCTCATATGGAAAACAATATAGAGTGAAATCAAAGGGGTTTTCTCTTGCAATGAAGCAACAGACGTGTCACCATCGCTTCCTCTGTTGCATAAAAATGCCTGATATGCCTTCATTGTTGTATCTATTTTTTATTCATTTTTTTATAATCTTTATAATTATTTTAAGCATTAGGAACAAGGTGGAATGATTCAGATATCATACCTTTTAAGAAAATTCATTCGATTTTTAACAAATTGTAATTCAAACCGATTAAGGATTGAATTTATATGTATATTAATCACTGGATTAGAAATGCAGATACACATATGTAATTCAATATATACACTCTACAATTTCCTTGATTTCTACATTTTTCCTTCGTACCTTTATGTTTTTAATCGTTGTTTAATCTAGAGTCTCTTTTATAAATGCCAACCGCGAGATAACAAAGACGATAATGATAATTATTACCCAGATTCCCATCAAGATTTTTATCAGGTCAAGCAATTTCGCGAAGAGCAAATTAACGCCCGTCCTTGCAAAAGGTTGCAAGACATTGGGTTTCAAAGACACCCTTTATAACCTCTGCAACGTCAGTTTCTTTTTCTTATCCATTTTTTCGAGATTCTGACCTTTCTGATGACGTAGCTGGTGCTAATAACACTAATGGAAGTCCGGTGGGGTGATTAAGCTAGTGTCATGGGCGTGGGTGCTTCCATGGGTGTGTGGAGAGGAGGTCAGGGCGTAAGGAGGGAGTGGGAGTGGGAGGGGTGGGGGGGGGGATATGTCATGAGTTGTTTGTGTCGTAAGGAGGTACGGGGGTCATGTGTTGTTTGTTTGTGTTTGTGTCGTGAGGAGGTAGAGGGAGTTATATGTTGTTTGTGTGTATGTGGAGGTAGGGTAATTCACGTGTTGTTTGTGCGTGGTTTGTATATGTATGGTTTATAGTAAAGCTTCGTGTAGTTTGTTTGATAATTGTTGTATTAGAAAACTCGTTTCAGGTTTGTTTGTGTATGATCCCTCAAAGTGAATTACTTTGTTGTTTGCTACGCGTGTTTGTACCAACTACTCTGTTGTTATTTTTCTTTATTTCTTTGCAGTTTGTCTATGTATAGTATGGCTTGTTTCTGCGTGATTTCTCGCAGACACCAATATGGCTTAATTTTGTATATAATGCATAGAAAATACTTACTGTATTAGTAACGCTCATTGCACATTGCATGCTATATACATACCCACCATAGAGAGTCGTTGCAGGCGTGATATGAGTGGTGAAGACCTTGGTATAAGGCGTGTGTATAATGAATGAAAGAGAGACAGAAAGAGACAAAAAGAAAGAAAGACAAACAGAGACAAAGAGAAAGAGAAAGCGAAAGAGAGAGACAGAAATAAACAAAGCGAAAGAGAAAGAGAGACAGAAAGCGAAAGAGAAAGACAGAAAGAAACAAAGCGAAAGAGAAAGAGAGACAGAAAGCGAAAGAGAAAGACAGAAATAAACAAAGCGAAAGAGAAAGAGAGACAGAAAGCGAAAGAGAAAGAGAGACAGAAAGCGAAAGAGAAAGACAGAAAGAAACAAAGCGAAAGAGAAAGAGAGACAGAAAGAGAGATAGAGAAAGAGTAGTGAGGGATACTTAGACTGATGGAGTTGGAGGTTACGCGGTGTTGGAAGATTAGGTTAGGAGAATTTTGGGTAAA
>BOPN01000123.1:524044-526544 GCA_017312705.2 Penaeus japonicus
TGATGATGATTAGTATGATGATGAACATGATGATGATGATTATGATGAGGATGAACATGATGATGATGATTATTATGATGATGAACATGGTACTGGTAATTATGAAAGTAAGAAATGGGGATGATAAACATGACGATGATTATGATTATCATGATACTGATCATAAAGAGTATTAATCATAAAGATTTTGATAAATATTATATTGGAAATTATGAAAATAAGGAATGGTAACGATAAACGTTATGATAATAATGATGCCGATGGTAATGATATTGATAATAATGATGCTGATGATAGTAGTGGTAATAATCATGAAAAATATATTTCTTAATTCAAAACAATATTAATAGGAAACAGATTAATATATCCTAATTCCAAAACAGTCATAAAGATACACAATACAATATCATATACCCCCTTTTTTTCTACATATCATCCACAGACCTTAAAAAAAATCAAAATACACAAAAATACATCAAAATACATCAAAATACATCAGAATACATCAAGAATAAATCTCCAGTGACACCGAACTCAATTCCTTTTTTTGTCCGCGCCTCGATCCGATATACAAAATCAAATCACCATTGTTATTGTTGTCTTTGTCAATTAGAGTAATTCTCGAGGTCAAGTGCCCTGGTGACAGTTCCTTTGGTGTGTCATTTCTTTTGCCTCGTTTCCTCTGGTGTGTCGTTTGTAACAGTATATTTCCGGTATGTTTTTGTTGTTGTTGTGGTTGTTGTTGTTTGTTTGTGGTTTGTTTGTTTGTTGTTGTTTGTTTGTTGTTGTTTGTTTGTTGTGGTCTTTGGTTGGATTTCTTTGTTTATGAGTTTTTTTTTTATTTTTGTATTTGTTTATTTATGTATTGTGATTGTTGCTTTTTGTTGGATTGGATTTATTTGTTTGTGAGTTCGGGAAGATGCTGAAGGAAGAGGAGGAGATGGAGGAAGAAGGAGGAAGAAAAGGAAGCGGAGGAGAAGAAGAGAAAAGGAAAAAGAAGATAAAGAAACTGAAGATACACACGCACACACACACACACACACACACACACACACACACACACACACACACACACATATATATATATATATATATATATATATATATATATATATATATATATATATATATATATATATATATATATATAGATATATATATATATATGGATAGATAGATACATAAATATACACACACACACATACATACATACATATATCAGTAACTCGAAATTACCACAAAGCTCCCCCTTCAGGCCAACACCGGGGTAGAGTTACACCTGCAAGACATTCAACGTGTCAACACCACCATCATTAACCGCCGTTGCATTGCACTCTTGTACAGAACGTCCCTCCCCCCCCCCCCCCCCCCCTCCCCGGTACTGGATCTCTGCATTGTTGCTGATACTCCGTTGCAATGTTGCAAAGAGCCCCAAAAAAAGACCCTAAAATGCACGTCTTCACAGGAGAAGAGGAGGAAATGATAAGGAAGATATGTTGCATCGGATGACTTTGCAATTTGAAGGTTAACGAGAAGTTTTGACTTTGAGTTCTAACAGATGCGAAGTTTTGGTATGAGTGAAAGTGGTCTGTGTGTGTGTGTTTGTGTGTGTGTGTGTGTTTGTGTGTGTGTTTGTGTGTGTGTGTGTGTGTGTGTGATAGTTCGTTTGTTATTGATTTGCGAAAGGAGTTGATTTGTTATTTTTGAGGTTATTTGTTATGTTATTCGTATTTCTTTTCATTTGTATATCTTGACTAGTTTATGTTTTGATTCATTATCTTATATCTATTTTTAGTTGTTTTATATATGTTATGAATGATGTTTTGGACAACAGTTGTATGTATTTGTAGATATGAATATATATCTTTCACAATATTTACGATATTTCTTAACCATAGATTATCTTGAAAATATATATCAATTATATATCAATATAGAATAAATACATATAGACACAATTGAGGAATAAAAAAAAACGTTCTGATATAAATAATAAAAAGAAAAAGAGAGAAAAAAATCAAGATTTAGCAGTTTAAGGAGGAGGCAGTCAGGTGACCCCGAGCGTGACCCCTGGCTCCACCCTCTCACCTCACCCTGACCCGTGATTGGCCCGCTAATAAGGCGAGGTTACCACCCTTTTCCCTCGGGAATTCCACCCTTAAGACACGTACACCGAGAGGCGAAAATCTCCTCTCACGCCTTCACGAGGGTTACCAACTTCGTGATTTTTTTTTCTTTTTTTTTTAGAATATCTTGATATAATTAGTCCACTTGGAAGTTAATTTGTCTCGATTATAGCCCTTGTGTGGGGCTTGCAGAAAGGTCAGATTGGCGTGGCCTTAGGAAGCTGCTGGGGTAAGCTATCATCTGTTGCAGCATCCACTAAGAGCCAGATGAAATAACGAACTCTGGCCCGGGTTTCTTTTTTGATATCGGTTTGTTGTTATTTTTTCATTTCATTTTTTAAAAGATATGTTTATTTTATTCATTACTATTACTA
>BOPN01000123.1:541544-549044 GCA_017312705.2 Penaeus japonicus
AACAGACAAACAGATAATGAAGTCAAACCAGAACCCGAAAAAATATGTCCCCCACTTGATTCTAATAATGCTAAAAGAATCTCATTATATAATCCTAGTAAGATTCCTTCCTTGAGTCTTCATCAAGGTTAGAAAAGTCATTTCATTTAATTTTGTCTTTGTATCTTCCTTTCTTAATTAGTTTTCTCTTTTGTTTTTCTTGTTTGTTCAATTTAAGAGTAAAATGTTGAAGGAGGAGAAAGTGGAGAAGGAATAGTAGTAGTTAAGTGGTTAAGTAGTGGTAGTAGTAGTAATGGTAGTAGTTGCAGTAGTAGTAGTAGTGGTTGTGGTACTAGTAGCAGTAGTAGTAGTAGTTGTAGTAGTGGTGGTGGTACTAGTAGTAGTAGCAGTAGTAGTAGTGGTGGTGGTACTAGTAGTAGTAGTAGTAGTAGTAGTAGTAGTGGTGGTACTAGTAGTAGTAATAATGGTTGTGGTACTAGTAGTAGTAATAGCAGTAGTAGTAGTAGTAGAAGAAAGAGTACAGGAGTAGCATTAGTAGCGATAGTAGTAGTAGCGGTAGTAAAAATATTAATAATAGTAGAAGAAAAAATAGTAACAAAAACGGCAAGAAGCGAATATAGAGAAAGAAAAACAAAAATAAAGAACAAGAAGATGAACGAAGAAGAATGAATGGAGGATGGAGGAGGAGGAGAACAAGGAACAAATAGAGAAAAAGGAAAACAAGGAGGAGGAAGAGAAGAAAAGAATGAAGAGAAAGAAGAAGAAGAAGAAGAAGAGACGGAAAAGACAGAGAAAAAAGAGGAGAAAAAGAGGATCAAGAAAAGGAAAAGAAAAGAAAAGGAGGAGAAAGATGAAGAAAGAAGAACAAGAACAAGACCAAAAAGGAGAAGAAAGAAGAAGAAAAAGAAAGAAAAAAAGAACAAGAACAAGAACAAGAACAAGAAGGAGAAGAAAGAAGAAGAAAAAGAAAGAAAGAAAGAACAAGAACAAGAACAAAAAGAAAGAAGAAGAAAATGAAAGAAAGAAAGAAAGAAGAAGACGAAGAAAGAAAGAAAAAGAAGAAGAAGAAAAAGAAAAAGAAAGAAGAAAAAGAAAAAGAAAGAAGAAGAAAAAAAAAGAAAGAAGAAGAAAAAGAAAAAGAAAGAAGAAGAAAAAAAAGAAAAAGAAAGAAGAAGAAAAAAAAGAAAAAGAAAGAAGAAGAAAAAAGAAAAGAAAGAAGAAGAAAAAAAAAGAAAAAAAGAAGAAGAAAGAAAGAGAAAGAAAGAAAAAAAAGAAAGAAAGAAAGAAAGAAGAAGAAGAAGAAAAAAAGGTAATTGGAGGGGGCCAAGGGACGAATTTCGCGGTGCCAAAGAGTGCCGGAAGGGCAGTGGAAAGCCTTGATTATGGTTGTGATACGACACGCGCCCGCGTTCAGGGCGAGGACGGGCGTGGGCGGGAGGAGGTGGGAGGTGAGGGGGTGGTGGGGGGGTGAGGGGGGCAAGGGGGGAAGGGGGGAGGTGAGGGGGAAGCGGGGTTGAGGGGGAGAGGGGTGGAGGTGTGTGTGTGTGTGTGTGTGTGTGTGTGTGTTTGTGTGTGCGTGTTTGTGTGCGTATGTGTGCGTGTTTTATTTTACCTTATTCTTTGAAGTTTTGAAGATTATCATTAATGACGGTAATATAATATCAACAAAGTTGCAAATCAGTATAAATCCACGTGATTCAGTACAACCATTGTAGTGAATATATCAAATATCTTTATTAATTATATCTTAAGTATTTCATCTCTTTAATTATGAAATATAGAAGAGCGTAAGGGAATAATGACATGAAAAAAGGTTTGATTAAATGGATATGTTAATAGACTATGAAATGAGATTAGTGATTTCGTGATATGAAGAGATTGTTGAATATCAATTAAGCATATTGATAGATGTGGGTTTCGTCGAGACACTTCAGGAAAATTTGTTTGTTTGTTTTGTTTTGCTGTTTCCATCTCCTTTCTCATTCTTTCTCTATTTTCTCTCTATTTCACTTTCTCTTTTTTTCTATTTTTTTTTCTCTCTCTCTTTCTCTCTCTCTTTCTCTATCTCTCTCTCTCTCTCTCTCTCTCTCTCTATCTATCTATCTATCTATCTATCTCTCTTTCTCTCTCTCTCTTTCTCTCTCTCTCTCTCTCTCTCTCTCTCTCTCTCTCTCTCTCTCTCTCTCTCTCTCTCTCTCTCTCTCTCTCTCTCTCTCTCTCTCACTCTATTTCTCTCTCTACCTGTCTCTCTCTCTATCTATCTTTCTCTCACTCAATCATCCTTCTTTTCTCTCTTCCCTTCTCACTCTCTCACACACAAACAAACAACATTATATCTAAACGTTTCGACAATATCATACATCATTTATCATTTATTAACCATTCTTTTTTTTAAACTTCAAAATACTTCCGAACTTCAATCTATAAATGATCGAACGCTCATCCATAATCATGTGATAATGAGAACTCAAGACGATAGCCGATGTCTTATTAATTCAGTTTATAAATCAGGCTGTAGTTTAATCAACTCTCGAGACATTATCTAATTTAATTAATGACATTTTACGATGCAGAAAGAGAATAATTCACTCTTTGCAATGTGAGCAATAGATTCATCAATATAATTTACGTGTTTTTGTTTTGATTTGAGTCTAGTTAAGAAATGATATACAGATATATTAATCATTTGAGTTTGATATTTCTTTAGAGAAGGAATGATATTTCTTCTGTTGTAACTTAAATTATATTTAGTTTTATGATCCTTCATCTCTTAGAAAAAAATGAATAAATAAGTAAATTAAAATGTTTATAGATAAGATAAATACTCCATCCAGATAAAAAATATTAGAATGCTATTTAATTGTACTTATGTTGATAGTGATAATGATGATGATAATGATGACGATGATAACAATAATGATTATAATGATGATAATAGTAATGAAAAAAACAATAGTAGTAATAATGAAGATGATGATACAGATAATAATGATGGAGATGATGATGATGATAATGATGATGACGATGATAATATTAATGATAATAATGACAATAATAGTAATAAAAAATAGTAAAAATGAAGAGAACGGGGATAAGAACAATGAAAAAAGTAACAATAAAGAAAAAAAAACATAATAAATAAAAGAAACACACAAACAAATCAAGAAAGAAAGTGAGAAAGAAAACGAGAATTCAAAAAGAAAACGAAGCACAGCGGTGTCACGTGCTGGCCTTCCTAAATGATATATAAACTTGACGTTCTACTTTTTTTTAACGAAGAGCATTAACAACTTATCTACCTACGTGTGAATATCTTTGGACTCATTCTCGGGGGGAAGGGGGGGAAGGGGGGGGAAGGGGGGAAGGGAGGGAGGGAAGGAGGAGAGGGAGGGAAGGGATGGGAGGGGGAGGGAAGGGATGGGAGGGGGAGAGGGGGAGGGAAGGGGGAGGGGAGGGAAGGGAGGGTGTTTGACCTTGGCTTTGCTTTGTTTGTTGTTGTTTGTTTGTTTTTGTTTTTTGTTTGTTTTTCGTTTTCTGTTGGGAGGCGGCGGCGGAGGAGGAGGAGGAGGAAAAGGAAATAAAGGTAGAGGAGGAGGAGAAGAATAAACAAATGTATTACACATATTCTAAATAGAAATGTAAAGAAAAAAAAAGAGAATGAAATGAATAACAATATAAAGAAAAAAAAAGTAGAATCAAATGGATAGATTTGCCAATTCAAATATTTTTTCTTTAACGAATGCGAAGTAAAAAAGTTCGTTATGCCGGCCATGTTTGAGCTTGTTTTAGTTGTTTGTGTTGTTTGTTATCAGCTTTTGTTAATTCCTATTTTGGAAATTTATCTGTTCGTTGTTTTAATTGTTGCTTTTGGTGTTGCAAACTTATTACTTTTATTATAATTAATGTTACTATTTATACATCATCATTGCTATCAACATTGCTATCATCATAATCATTATTATTATTATTGTCATTATCATTGCCATTCATATTGTCGTAATTATGATTATTGTCATTCTCATTTTTTTTTTTATTCATTGTCGTTATTATTATCATTACCGTCATCATTATTAGCAATGTAATTGCAATTGTTATAATTACTATCATCATTATTGTCATCTTTACCAATATCATCAGTTTTGTTGTTGTTGTAATATCCATCATCTTTATTACTATCCTTATCATTATCTTTCGTTATCATTATTATCATTACTGTTATCATTATTACTACCATTTTTATAACCATTATTAACATATAATTATGATCTTAATTATCATTATCATCATCATTATCATCATCATCATTGTTGCTGGTATTATCATCATCATCATTATCATCATTATCAATGTGATCCTTTAATCCCTATCTATTCATTTATTCATTTATTTATTTCAATTTGACGATAGACAGACTGTAAAATGATTTACAAAAAAATGAAACAATATACAAATAAAACAGATATAGTATTATGTAAAAGAAATACATAACGATAACAAATAAAAAGATACATAACACTGATTAAAATACATAACACAAAAAAAAGGTAAAATATATCTAAGCAGGTAATTAACACATTATTCCATTGAACACCTAAAACCTAAAACATATGTCTTTATCCTTAAAATTATGACAAAAATCACAACAATAATCCACGGTCTGTGACGTCATTAACCTAAATGAACATTACCGTGACTCGAGAGAGGAGGAGAGGAGAGGGAAAGAGGGGAAGGAGGAAGAGAAAGAGGGGGAAGGTAAGAGAGAGAAGAGAAAAAAGGATGAAAATAGAAGGAGAAAGAGACAAAATTTCCCCCCTCCTCAACCTCAACCTTCCCCCTCCTCAACCTCCTCCCCTCTTCAACCTCCTCCCCCTCCCCCTCCTCCCCCTCCTCCCCCTTCCTCTCCCTCCACCCCTCCTCACCCTTCCCCCTCTTCACAGTCCCTCCTCCCTCTCCCCCCCTCCTCAACCTCCTCACCCTCCTTCCCTTCCTCCCCCTCCCCCTCCACCCCTCCTCCCCCTCCTCAACCTCCCCCCCTCACCCCCCAACATACAAGCTGGTTCTCCCACGGATAGCCAGGGTACATAAACATCCAAACAATTACACTTACCATATGTTCCTTCAGTAAGTAGCGGAGAACGATGTTTTATCGTCAGGGGCTAATTATCATTACGAAAAGTAGTTCTTAATGAAACAAAGAAAGATTTTTTTTTTTTTTTTTTTTTTTTTTGTAAATGTAAATTGTAAAAGTATTCTTTTTTGTTATTATTAACTTTATCAGATGATTATTTTTTTCTCCTTGTGATATCTAAAGGTTTTTCATATCTTATCAGCATCAAGTGATTAGCGGTAATGATGATCATGATGGTAATAAAGAAATGATAATTATGATAATGATAATAATGATAATGATAATAATAAAAAATGATAATAATAATGATAATAATAATAATAATAATAATAATAATAATAATAATAATAATAATAATAAATAGGTAAATAGATAGATGAAATCCCAAATCTACAAAAAAGATATAACAAATGAAATATCATTAACCAGAAAAAAAGAGAGAAAATAAATCAATCTGTTTCCCCTTTTGGTCAAATTACATAACTAGACATTACAAATAACATAAGGAATTAAGAAATATGATCCTTTCTCTTACCTTTCCTTCCCTACATTCATATAATTTCTTACGACATAAGTAACCCTTCTATGAGAGAATTTCCCTAGAATTAGCCTTATGGGTAAATGTGCTACTTATTACACATATATTATTATGACCGCAAGCTAACTTCTTTTCCTGTTTCAACTTCTTGTCTCTTTCTTTCTCTTCACCTCTTTCTCTCTCTTTATTTTTCTCTCCTTTTTCCTCTTTCTCTTCTCTTTATTTTCTTTCTCGAATTCTTCACTTTTTTTCTCTCCTCTTTTTTTCCTCTTTCTCTCTTTCTCTTTTATTTTTTTTTCTCTTCACTCTGTCTCTCCTCTTTATCTCCTCTTCATTCTCTTTCTCTTTTCTTTTCATCCACTTTCCTTTATCCTGTTTCTCTCTTTATTCCCCCTCTCTCTCTTCACTCCTCTTCATTTTTTTTTTCTCTCTCCTCTCCTCTCTTTCGCCCTTTTTTAAATTCCATTTTTCTTTCCCCTCTTTTTCTTTCCTCTTCTACATTTCTTCTTCTATCCTCTACCTTCATGTTTATCCTTTTTTCTTTCTCTCTCTTTTACTCCCCTACTTTCTCTCTCCAATTTCCTCTTTCTCCCTCTTTCTCCCTTCCCCTATCCCCTTACCCATCCCTACCCACACTCTCCCACTCTCTCTCCCATCCCCATCCCCATTCCCATCCCTCCCACATTTAACCCCCCTCTTCCCACATCTGCCCCCCCTTTTCCATCTAACCCCCTCTCCCCTCCTTCCCCCCGACCCCCATCTAACCCCCCACCCACCCAACCCCACCCACCCACCAAACCCACCCAACCCCACTCACCCACCCAACCCCACCCACTCTCCCCACCCACCCCAACCCCACCCAACCCCACCCAACCCCACCTCCTAACGCTCCAGCGAGCAGTGGGACTACATGCTAATTCCAGCGGTCCAAGGAAGAGGAAAAAGAGCGTGTCAAATGGGCGTCTTATTTCAATGTCTTGAAGGCCTAACCCTCAGCTGTCATCCCAGACTGCGTGGCGCCTGGTACGGAAGTTATGCAATGTTGATTAGAGGGTGGTCTTCTCTTTTCTCTTTTGTTTTTTTTAGGAATGTTTTGCCTTTGGTTATTTTTTGTTGTTGTTGTCTTCTTCTTCTTCTCTCTCTCTCTCTCTCTCTCTCTCTCTCTCTCTCTCTCTCTCTCTCTCTCTCTCTCTCTCTTCTTCTTCTTCTTCTTCCTTTTTGTTTTTCTTCTTATTTCTATCTCTTTTTCTTCTTTTTATTTTTCTTCTTATTTCTATATCTTTTTCTCTTTCTTCTTCTTCTTTCTCTTCTTTCTTTTCTTTCTCTTCTTCTTCATCTTCTTCTTTTTCTATTTTTATTTCCCTTGTTCTTCTTCTTCTTTCTCTCTTCCTCTTCTTCCAAACTTTCTTTCTTCCTCCTCTTCCTCTACTTCCTTTTGTCTTTTTTCCTCTTCTTCTTCTTCATCATCCTCTCCCTGAGGAAGAAGAAGAAGAAAAAGGAAGAGAAAGAAGAAGAGAAGAAAGAAGAAGAGAAGAAAGAGAAAGATGAGGAAGAGGAGAAGAAAAAGAGGAAAAGAAGATGAAGAAATAGAAAAAGAGGAAAAGAAGAAGAAGAAGAAAAAGAAAAAGAAGAAAAGGACACAAAACACACCTCTTCCGGATCATATTCCGTGACACTTCGCTCGAACGGAAGAAAAAATCGCTGTCGTTGTCTGGTCGTTCTTTGTCGCCTTTGGTCTGTCGCTGGGGTCGTGTTTGCGTCTCTTGGTCGTCCTGTCGTCTTGGTGGTTTTGTTATTTTTATTTTCGTTTTTTTTTCCTCTCTCTCTCTTTCTC
>BOPN01000123.1:561544-576544 GCA_017312705.2 Penaeus japonicus
TAACAAAAATAAAGAACAAGAAGATGAACGAAGAGGAATGAATGGGGGATGGAGGAGGAGGAGAACAAGGAACAAATAGAGAAAAATGAAAACAAGGAGGAGGAAGAAAAGAAAAGAATGAAGAGAAAGAAGAAGAAGAAGAAGAAGAGACGGAAATAAAGAGAAAAAATAGGAGAAAAAGAGGATCAAGAAAAAAAGAAAAGAAAGAAAAAGGGGGAGAAAGATAAAGAAAGAAGAACAAGAACAAGACCAAGAAGGAGAAGAAAGAAGAAGAAAAAGAAAGAAAGAAAGAACAAGAACAACAACAACAAGAAGAAAGAAGAAGAAAATGAAAGAAAGAAAGAAAGAAGAAGACGAAGAAAGAAAGAAAAAGAATAAGAAAGAAAAAGAAGAAGAAGAAAAAGAAAAAGAAAGAAGAAGAAAAAAAGAAAAAGAAAGAAGAAGAAAGAAAAAGAAAGAAAGAAAAGGAAAAATAAATAAAGAAGAAGAAGAAGAAAAAAAAAGATAATTGGAGGGGGCCAAGGGACGAATTTCGCGGTGCCAAAGAGTGCCGGAAGGGCATTGGAAAGCCTTGATTGTGGTTGTGATACGACACGCGCCCGCGTTCAGGGCGAGGACGGGCGTGGGCGGAAGGTAAGGGGGAGGGGGGGGGGAGGGGGTGGTGGTGAGAAGGGGGTTGGAAGGGGGGTGAGGGGGAGGTGAGGGAGTGGTAGCTGGGGGGAGGGGGTGACGAGGGGGGTGGGAAGGGGGATGAGGGAGAGAGGGGTGGAGGTGTGTGTGTGTGTTTGTGTGTGTTTGTGCGTATGTGTGTGTGTTTTGTGTATGTGTTGTTTTACCTTATTCTTTCGGTAATCATTTTGAAGATTATCATTAATAACGGTAATATGATATAAACAAAGTTGCTAATCAATATAAATAGCTCATATATATCAATATAAGTATTTCATATCTTTAATTATGAAATATAGAAGAGCGTAAGGGAATAATGACATGAAAAAAAGGTTTGATTAAATGGATATGTTAATAGACTATGAAATGAGATTAGTGATTTCGTGATATGAAGAGATTGTTGAATATCAATTAAGCATATTGATAGATGTGGGTTTCGTCGAGACGCCCAAGGAAAATTTGTTTGTTTGTTTTGTTTTGCTGTTTCCAACTCCTTTCTCATTCTTTCTCTCTTTTTTCTCTATTTCACTTTCTCTTTTTTTCTATTATTTTCTCTCTCTCTTTCTCTATCTATCTATCTCTCTCTCTCTCTCTCTATCTATCTATCTATCTATCTATCTATCTATCTTTCTCTCTCTCTCTTTCTCTCTCTCTCTCTCTCTCTCTCTCTCTCTCTCTCTCTCTCTCTCTCTCTCTCTCTCTCTCTCTCTCTCTCTCTCTCACTCTATTTCTCTCTCTACCTGTCTCTCTCTCTATCTATCTTTCTCTCACTCAATCATCCTTCTTTTTCCCTCTTCCCTTCTATCTCTCACACAAACACAAACAACATAATCTCTAAACGTTTCGACAATATCATACATCATTTATCATTTATTAACCATTCATTTTTTTTCGTTTTTTTTTTCTCAACTTCAAAATACTTCCGAACTTCAATCTATAAATGATCGAACGCTCATCCATAATCATGTGATAATGAGAACTCAAGACGATAGCCGATGTCTTATTAATTCAGTTTATAAATCAGGCTGTAGTTTAATCAACTCTCGAGACATTATCTAATTTAATTAATGACATTTTACGATGCAGAAAGAGAATAATTCACTCTTTGCAATGTGAGCAATAGATTCATCAATATAATTTACGTGTTTTTGTTTTGATTTGAGTCTAGTTAAGAAATGATATACGGATATATTTATCATTTGAGTTTGATGTTTCTTTAGAGAAGGAATGATATTTCTTCTTATATTTATTTTTATGATCCTTCCTCTTTTAGAAAAATAAATAAATAAAAGAAATTGTTTATAGATAAAATAAATATGACTCCATCCAGATAAAAATTATTAGAATGTTATTTAATAGTGCTAATGTTGATAGTGATAATGATGATTATAATGATGACGATGATAACAATAATGATAATAATGATGATAATAGTAATGAAAAAAAAACAATAGTAGTAATAATGAAGATGATACAGATAATAATGATGGAGATGGTGATGATGATAATGATGATAATGATGATGACGATGATGATATTAATGATAATAATGACAATAATAATAATAAAAAATAGTAATAATGAAAATAACGGGGATAAGAACAATAGAAAAAGTAACAATAAAGAAAAGAAAAAAAAACATAATAAATAAAAGAAACACCCAAACAAATCAAGAAAGAAAGTGAGAAAGAAAACGAGAATTCAGAAAGAAAACGAAGCACAGCGGACTCACGTGCTGGCCTTCCTAAAATGATATATAAACTTGACGTTCTACTTTTTTAACGAAAAACATTAACAACTTATCTACGTGTGAATATCTTTGGACTCATTCTCGGGGGGAAGGGGGGAGGGAAGGGAGGGAAGGGAGGGGAGGGGGGAGGGGGAGGGAAGGGAGGGGAGGGGGAGAGGGAGGGGAGGGAAGGGGAAGGGAGGGAGGGGGGTGGGTGTTTGACCTTGGCTTTCATTACGATTCTCAAAGATGATTTTTTTTCCTCTTTGGGTATTTTTTGTTTGTTTTTGTTTGTTGTTTGTTTGTTTTTTGTTTGTTTGTTTTTTGCGGAGGAGGAAGATGAAGAGGAAAAGGAGATGAAGGTAGAGGAGGAGGAGAAGAATAAAAAATGTATTACAAATATTATAAATAGAAATGTAAAGAAAAAAAAAAGAGAATGAAATGAATAACAATATAAAGAAAAAAAAGTAGAATCAAAAGGATAGATTTGCCAATTCAAATATTTTTCTTTAACGAATGCGAAGTAAAAAAGTTCGTTATGCCGGCCATGTTTGAGCTTGTTTTAGTTGTTTGTGTTGTTTGTTATCAGCTTTTGTTAATTCCTATTTTGGAAATTTATCTGTTCGTTGTTTTAATTGTTGCTTTTGATGTTGCAAACTTATTACTTTTATTATAATTAATGTTACTATTTATACATCATCATTGCTATCAACATTGCTATCATCATTATTATCATTATTATTATTATTGTCATTATCATTGTCATTCATATTGTCGTAATTGTGATTATTGTTATTCTTATTTTCTTTTTTTTTATTGTCGTTATTATTATCATTACCGTCATCATTATTAGCAATGTATTTGCAATTGTTATAATTACTATCATCATTATTGTCATCCTTACCAATATCATCAGCTATGTTGTTGTTGTTATACCCATCATCTTTATTACTATCATTATCATTATCTTTCGTTATCATTATTATCATTACTGTTATCATTATTACTACCATTTTTATAACCATCATTAACATATCATATTTATCATCATAATTATCATTATCATCATCAATATCATCATCATCATTATCATTGTTGCTGTTTTTATCATCATCATTATCATCATTATTTATTAACCCTTATTCATTCATTTATTCATCTATTTCAGTTTGACGATAAATAATGTAAAATCATTTACAAAAAAACTGAAACAATATACAAATAAAACAGATACAGTAATATGTAAAAGAAATAATAACAATAACAAATAAAAAGATACATAATACTGATTAAAATACATAACACTAAAAAAAAGGTCAAATATAACTAAGCAGGTAATTCCCACATTATTCCATTGAACACCTAAAACCTAAAACATATGTCTTTATCCTTAAGATTATGACAAAAAGCACAACAATAATCCACGGTCTGTGACGTCATTAACCTAAATGAACATTACCGTGACTCGAGAGAAGAGGAAAGGAGAGGGAAAGAGGGGAAGAGAAAGAGAGGGAAGGTTAGAGAGAGAAGAGAAAAAAGGATGAAAATAGAAGGAGAAAGAGACAAAATTTCCCCCCGTCTCCCCTTCCTCCCCCTCACCCTCCCCCCTCTTCACAGTCCCTCTTCCCTCCTCCCCCTCCCCCCTCTTCACAGTCCCCCTTCCCCCTCCCTCAACCTCCCCCCTTCCTTTCCCTCCACCCCTCCTCACCCTCACCCCCTCCACCCCCTCCTCACCCTCCTCCCTCTCCTCACCCTCCTCCCTCTCCTCCCCCTCCACCCCTCCTCACCCTCCCCTCTTCACAGTCCCTCCTCCTTCTCCTCCCCCTCCACCCCTCCTCCCCTCCTCACCCTCCCCTTCCTCCCTCTCCTCCTCCTACCCCTCCCCCTCCTCCCCCTCCTCAACCTCCCCTCCTCACCCCCCAACATACAAGCTGGTTCTCCCACGGATAGCCAGGGTGCATAAACATCCTAACAATTACACTTACCATATGTTCCTTCAGTAAGTAGCGGAGAACGATGTTTTATCGTCAGGGGCTAATTATCATTACGAAAAGTAGTTCTTAATGAAACAAAGAAAGATTTTTTTTTTTTTTTTGTAAATGTAAATTGTAAAAGTATTCTTTTTTGTTATCATTAACTTTATCAGATGATTATTTTGTTTTTCTCCTTGTGATATCTAAAGTTTTTTTTATATCTTATCAGCATCAAGTGATTAGCGGTAATGATGATCATGATGGTAATAAAGAAATGATAATTATGATAATGATAATAATGATAATGATAATAATAAAAAATGATAATAATAATGATAATAATAATAATAATAATAATAATAATAATAATAATAATAATAATAATAAATAGGTAAATAGATAGATGAAATCCCAAATCCACAAAAGATATAACAAATGAAATATCATTAACCAGAAAAAAAGAGAGAAAATAAATCAATCTGTTTCCCCTTTTGGTCAAATTACATAACTAGACATTACAAATAACATAAGGAATTAAGAAATATGATCCTTTCTCTTACCTTTCCTTCCCTACATTCATATAATTTCTTACGACATAAGTAACCCTTCTATGAGAGAATTTCCCTAGAATTAGCCTTATGGGTAAATGTGCTACTTATTACACATATATTATTATGACCGCAAGCTAACTTCTTTTCCTGTTTCAACTTCTTGTCTCTTTCTTTCTCTTCACCTCTTTCTCTCTCTTTATTTTTCTCTCCTTTTTCCTCTTTCTCTTCTCTTTATTTTCTTTCTCGAATTCTTCACTTTTTTTCTCTCCTCTTTTTTTCCTCTTTCTCTCTTTCTCTTTATTTTTTTCTCTTCACTCTGTCTCTCCTCTTTATCTCCTCTTCATTCTCTTTCTCTTTTCTTTTCATCCACTTTCCTTTATCCTGTTTCTCTCTTTATTCCCCCTCTCTCTCTTCACTCCTCTTCATTTTTTTTTTCTCTCTCCTCTCCTCTCTTTCGCCCTTTTTTAAATTCCATTTTTCTTTCCCCTCTTTTTCTTTCCTCTTCTACATTTCTTCTTCTATCCTCTACCTTCATGTTTATCCTTTTTTCTTTCTCTCTCTTTTACTCCCCTACTTTCTCTCTCCAATTTCCTCTTTCTCCCTCTTTCTCCCTTCCCCTATCCCCTTACCCATCCCTACCCACACTCTCCCACTCTCTCTCCCATCCCCATCCCCATTCCCATCCCTCCCACATTTAACCCCCCTCTTCCCACATCTGCCCCCCCTTTTCCATCTAACCCCCTCTCCCCTCCTTCCCCCCGACCCCCATCTAACCCCCTCTTCCCACATCTGCCCCCCCTTTTCCATCTAACCCCCTCTCCCCTCCTTCCCCCCGACCCCCATCTAACCCCCTCTTCCCACATCTAACCCCCCTTTTCCATCTAAACCCCCTCTCCCCTCCTTTCCCCCCACCCCTATCCAACCCCCCTCCCACTCTCCACACCCATCCAACCCCACCCAACCCCACCCACCCACCCACCCAACCCCACCTCCTAACGCTCCAGCGAGCAATTGGGACTACATGCTAATTCAGCGGTCAAGGAAGAGGAGGCAAAGAGGCGTGTCAAATGGGCGTCTTATTTCAATGTCTTGAAGGCCTAACCCTCAGCTGTCATCCCAGACTGCGTGGCGCCTGGTACGGAAGTTATGCAATGTTGATTAGAGGGTGGTCTTCTCTTTTCTCTTTTGTTTTTTTAGGAATGTTTTGCCTTTGGTTATTTTTTTGTTGTCTTCTTATTTCTCTCTCTCTCTCTCTCTCTCTCTCTCTCTCTCTCTCTCTCTCTCTCTCTCTCTCTCTCTCTCTCTCTTCTTCTTCTTCTTCTTCTTTTTCTTTTTGTTTTTCTTCTTATTTCTATCTCTTTTTCTTCTTTTTATTTTTCTTCTTATTTCTATCTCTTCTTCTCTTTGTTCTTCTTCTTTCTCTTCTTTCTTTTCTTTCTCTCTCTTCTTCTTCATCTTCTCCTCCTTTTTCTATTTTTATTTCCCTTGTTCTTCTTCTTCTTTCTCTCTTCCTCTTCTTCCCATTTTCTTTCTTCCTCCTCTTTCTGTACTTCCTTTTGTCTTTCTTCCCCTTCTTCTTCTTCATCATCCTCTCCCTAAAGAAGAAGAAGAAGAAAAAGGAAGAGGAAGAAAGACAAAAAAAAGAAAGAAAATGAAGAAGATAAGAAGAAGAAGAGGAAAAAAATAGAGAAAGAGCAAGAGAAGAAAGAAGAAGAGAAGAAAGAGAAAGATGAGGAAGAGGAGAAGAAAAAGAGGAAAAGAAGAAGAAGAAGAAAAAGAAAAAGAAGAAAAGGACACAAAACACACCTCTTCCGGATCATTTTCCGTGACACTCCGCTCGAACGGAAGAAAAAATCGCTGTCGTTGTCTGGTCGTTCTTTGTCGCCTTTGGTCTGTCGCTGGGGTCGTGTTTGGGTCTCTTGGTCGTCCTGTCGTCTTGGTGGTTTTGCTGTTTTTATTTTCGTTTCTCTCTCTCTCTCTCTCTCTCTCTCTCTCTCTCTCTCTCTCTCTCTCTCTCTCTCTCTCTCTCTTCTATATCTTTCTATTTCTTTTTCTCTTTCTCTTTGTCTCTCTCTCTTTCTCTTTTTTCTCTTTCTCTTTTTTCTCTTTCTCTTTGTCTTTGTCTCTCTCTCTCTCTCTCTTTAGTCTCTCTTTGTTTCTGTTTCTCTTTCCCTCTTTCTCTTTCTCTCTTTTCTTTTCTTTCCCTCTCCCTTTCTCCTCTCTCTCTCTCTCTCTCTCTCTCTCTCTCTCTCTCTCTCTCTCTCTCTCTCTCTCTCTCTCTCTCTCTCTCTCTTTCTATCTATCTATCTATCTATCTATCTATCTATACCCATATGCGTCTCCCAGCAAAATCCCTCAAAATCTTTTCAAATATTAAATTCTACCAGAGCATTACAAGGGACATTAACCGAAAAAAAAGAATTAAAAAAAAAAAAAAAAAAAAAAAAAAACAGCAACAAGAAGATAAGAACATACAAAAAGAAACTTTCACGCCAACACTAACAGCGTGAAAAATCCCCCCCCCTCCCCCTTCCTATTCATATATATACGTAAATCTGCATATCGAGGTATGTGTGCTATTTTAACAAGTATATATTTTTCAGAAGCAAATCAATAGATATAAATATCTTATGATGAATGAAAAGGTCTTATTTTAGGTGAAATGAAAATATGCCCTAAATTAAGCAAAATTCTTGAATAAAAGTGTCAAATGTGAGTTTTCGTTATCAATGATAATAATAATATATGGTTTATTTATCAAAAAAGTTACATATTCGTGTAACATTTCGTCTTGATTTACATAAAAAAATTACCTTAAAATAAGTATAACAATGTTTACAATGTTAAAAGGTTTGATTTCAAAATGTTTAAAACTTAAAACATCCTCTATGAAAATGCAAGACAATATGAAAAAGCTTTAGAATTAAAAGTATATAAAAAACAGCTAAAACATTAGAATTAAAAGTAGATAAAAAAAATAAAAATAAAATAAAACGTTCGAGTTACAAGTATATAAAAAACAACTAAAACGTTCGACTCGTTTAGTCATTCACTTTGTTAACGAAATACGGAATGGTTGACTTTCTATAGCGAGCAGTCCTGCAACGGTTGGGCTGAAGGCGACTTCGGTGACGCGTGTTGTGGGCATGGATGGATGTACCACTGATACAGAGTATACATAGTCTGGGTGTCACTCGCTTGAAACCGTTTATTATTATTCATCGAGATAGAATTAAAAATTTTGCAACTACAGCGCATATCCAGATTAGAGATGATTACCACACATAGCTTCCTTCACCACTTCCACGTCCTCCGCCGATGGATCCTCCCCCTCCTCGTCTTCCGCCGCCGCTAAGACTTGGAAGAACTCCGACACCCACCAGGGGCACACAGATAACGCTGCCTCCACCTCTTCCGCCTTGATACCCACCTTCCTCCGCTAAATCCTCCAGCTCGAGCACATATTCCTCTAGCACCACCACCAAATCCACTAGCTCCACTGTAGCCAGCTAATCCTCCTCCTCCGCCACTAAATCTACCACCTGAATTAAACAAAAAGATTATAATATCATGATTTACTCCTCGCTTAGCCTAATATTTGAATAATAGTGTCAAATGTGATCTTTTGTTATCGTGTATTATTGTTCATTGAGGTAAGTATTAAAACTCCTCGTTCCTTTGAAGTATTTATTTCATTTAAAACTACAGTCGCATATCCAGATTACAGATGATTACCATCCGTAGCTTCCTCCGGTACTTCCACGTCCTCCGCCGAAGGATCCTCCTCCGCGTCCACCGCCGAAGGATCCACCTTGTCCTCCACCAAAGGATCCTCCTCCTCGTCCTCCGCCACCGCCGACACTAGGAAGAACTCCGACACCGACCAGGGGCGCCCGGACTACGCTGCCTCCTCCTCTTCCGCCGCGATAACCACCGCTCCCTCCGCCAAATCCTCCAGCTCCGCCACCTACTCCTCCGGCACCTCCGCCAAATCCACTGGCTCCACCGTGGCCAGCAAATCCTCCTCCACCTCCACCTAATCCACTGCCACTGCCAAAGCCACCTCCTCCACCGCCTCCTCTGCTTCCGTATCCGCCTCCGCCAGCTTTGGCCGAGTAGACCATTGCCATTAAGGCCAAAACCACGATCTGAAAAGAGAGAAAAAAGATAAAAGAAAATTATATATTCATTCTTTTAATGAGTGACTGTAAAGAAGTAAAAATTCTCGGAGTATTAAATAATCATAAGTAAAAAATCAAAATCACATTCACAAATCCAATGAGACAGAATTAAGCTTATGACAGCCTAATTCCAATAAAACATCGCTGCCTTACCAAAAGACTTCGCAGGGGAGACAGAGCCGGCGATGTGTGCCTCTGCTTGACTTCTTCCGTATTTAAGTCGAACGCCTTTTCTGACAAGGACATGTGTGGGAATCATGTTCACAAGATTTTTTATTTTTATTTATTTTTTTTTTTTTTGCATTCAAAAAATTAAAAAAGGGAATAAAAGCATCTATGCAAATGACTTAAATCGCAGAAAATGATCCTTCGACAGCCATCACAAGAACGATTTTTTTTCAACTCAACCACACGGAACAATTCACACGGGGAAGTTCCATCTCGGTGAATTTTTTTTTTTCCTTATTTTTCTCTTGTTATTTCTTGTTTCTTTGTCTTACTGCGTTTCCTCTTTTATTTTGTCATGTCTTCGCTTAAGAAAATGATGTAGAATAAAATGTTTTACTTTTTTTTAGAGCAATTATATTGGCGTTATTGGTTTTGAAAAGTTGATATTCAAACAACAGCCGGAAAATATATAAGTAATTTACAAATGATACCTACACAATAGCCAACAACAACTTGACAAATGATAGTGATGTAATAAAAATAAAAAAACTCTTCTTTATTAAGAAATCAACAAGATACGATTTGAAAGCAAATTTATGCGATAAATAATATTTTCTCCTTTATTCCCCTCTGTATTCGCACTCCGTTTTCTTTACAATGCTTCGGCCACTGCCCTAGTCACGCAGCAATGCCTTCGTTTTTTCGTTGTTTTTTTATGTACTTAATGTCTACGAGATATACATCACTATGTCATTGCTTTCCTCACTTCGTTTTTAAACATTTATGCATTTCCAGTCTTTCTTTTTTTTTTTTTACTTTTATGTTTTTTTTTTCTTTTTTTCTTTTTTTTCTTTTTTTTACTTGATCTATAATCATCAAAATGAGTTCAGATTTGATAGAGGAGTATGCATGTATACATGTACGCATCCACACATACACACACACACACACACACACACACACACAGACACACACACACACACACACACACACACACACACACACAGACACACACACACACACACACACACACACACACACACACACACCCATATATATATATATATACATTTATATATATATATATATATATATATATATATAAATATATATATATATATCATATGCATGGACACTTACCATCAGTGCCGGACATGTCACTTCATGCATGCATATGACCAACGAAGCTTGTCGTTTCGTTCTTGCAAAGCGAAATTTTTACAGAAGAGTGAAAGGGGATTCGATTGGCAGGTGCGAGGGGAGATAGATAGAGATGGGGGGGTGAAAGGGGAGGGGGGAGAGGGGGAAAGGAGGGAATGAAAGGGAGGGGGGGAGGCTAAGAGAGAGGGGAGAGGGGAGAGGGGACCCGGGTGAGGCCAAGAGGTAGGGGGGAAGGAGGGAGTGAAAGGGAGGGAGGTGGGGGGGGGGAGGAGGGGGATGAGGTGGTAGTGAGTAAGGCGGGGGAGGGGGGGCAGGGTGTAGGGTGTACTTGCGATCACTCGCTCCGTTATACACTTCACTGAATAGGAGGGGGTGAAGAGAAGGGAGAGGGGGGAGAGAGAAGGGGAGGGGAAGGGGAGTGGGGAGAGATGGAAGAAAAGACCAGGGGGAGAGGGGAGGTGGGAGGGGGAGGGTGACTGTTCAATTGCACATACTTGAGATTCAAGTGCGTGACGCGAGTGCAGTGTTGAACTGTTTGTTGCAGTTTAGGAATGTCGGCAGCGCATTGCAACTTGATCAGCTACACGATCGGTGTTGTAATGAGTTTTTTTATAACACTCGAATTTGTTGCGGATCGATTTTTAATCTGATTTTCCTTATTGAATTCGCCCGACCATTGCAATTTCAGCTTGGTAATTAGGCTTTGTTTTGAATCAGATATTGCAAGTGTCATAACGTTAAAGATGGTTTGTATTGCGCAATTTACGAGTTCGTTACAAAGCTATAAAATATTCAGTAGAATATCTAATATTACAACATTAAGTATATTTTGTATAACTATTGTAATGTAAGTTATTTCTTAATCGTATTTGTTATAAGCGTTACAAAAATTATATTAAAATTTCATTACTACAGTCTGTTATATTTGTTAGCAAATAGTCTATGAGGTTGTATGAATTATCAAAAAGTTAACACACACAATCACATGATTTTAACAATGTGAATGAGGCTGTTTCTCATAGCCTTTCACTGGATATAATCGCCATAAAGATTCGTTCAGATATTGACCAAAAAAGACGAAAATGATTTAAACGTTTGCGATGAGATTTTAAGCGAAAAAATGTCTCCTTGACAAACATCTTTAGAGCCAGAATGTGAACTGTTTGCAATCTGAAGAACTTTTTCTTGCAATATTTCGGGAAAAAAGCATTGTGAGCGAAATATACTCGAAGACTGAGAATTATATGTTTCTGTGAGCATGAACACATGTTAAGTCATGTCTCTGCACGTAAGAGATGCCACCAAAAGCGTGCATGCAAATATGTGAGTGCTGGATGCATCGTAAGTCAAAAACGCAAGTGGTTTTGGAGCGCCGAATTTTTGCATGCGTGTGTTGTTTTGCTTTGTGTGCGTGTGTTTGTTTGTGTTTGTGTGTGTGTGTGTGTGTGTGTGGATGTGTGTGTGTTTGTGTGTTTGTTTGTAATCATCTATGTTTGTGTGTGATTGTATGTGTTTGTGTGTGTGTTTGTTTACTGATATATTAGTACGTGTGTGATGGTGTAGGCATGTATGTGTGTGTTTGTGTGTGTGTGTGTGTGTGTGTGTGTTTGCTCTTGTCTGTCCGTGTATGTATTTTTCAGTACATATCTAACTCTGATTTTTAATGTGTGTTTCATTTCATTTCGCTTCCAAAACAAAACAAATCTACGAGATTTGTCAGCATCTTAATCTCAAAGAAATCATGAAACCAAATCGATCTCTCTATCTATCAAACTATCTATTTCTGTTCTTCCTACTTTCATCTGGTAATCTGACCATTGTGAGAAAGTCTTGATGGTGAGAAAATATGTTTCTGTTTCTCTCAAGATATATATACAATTGTGAAAGATTTTTTTTCAATTTCTGACCATATGTTGTTCCGTTAAGATTTGAAATATAACGATAGATGGACAAAAAAGATAAAGAAGTATATATATATATATATATATATATATATATATATATATATATATATATATGAAATGACGTAAATAATGCTTATGATTTTGGTAAAGATGGTGATGATTGTAGTGGTGATTACAGTGATGATAATGATAGTAAAGGTAATTGTGATGACACGATAATGATAATAGTAATGGTCATTATGAGTATGATAATAGCATTAATAATACTAATGATAATGATAACCATAATGGTAATGATATTAATGACAACTTAACAGTAAGGATAACATTGTGATAATAATAGTAATAATAATAATGATAATGATGACAATAATTATAATAATACCAATGAAAATGATAGCAATAAGAATGATGTTAATGATAATAACAATAACAAAAAAGATAATAAAAAGTTAATCGAAATCACAAGGTCACACGAGTTAGCGACCGCGGGCTTAAAACATTATTCCGAATTTCACACGTAATTAACCCCGGGACGCCATAAAGCCACCCCTTTCACTTAATTAATATGTAAAGAAGACAATTAAGCTCCGGGCTTGGTTAATTAACTTTTCCATCGCCTGTGGTCACAGTTCTTAAGGGGTTGAAAAAATATATAGGCAGGTGTGACACGTGTTCGTTTTACTATTGTTTTTGTGTTATCATCATACATTTGGCAACGTGATGTACGATAATTGGTTTGAATTATTGATTTTTTTGTCGGCTTTTAAACTTTTTTTTTCTCGTTTCCTTGTAAAAGATTATACATTAATTCATTATATATTTTCTCGTTTTATCATAACCTTCCATATTTTGCAATTTCAATTAATTTTTCAGTCTAAAAGATGCTTTTTTGAAGGTCACAAAATGATAACGGATTTTGCAGAATCTGTGATATAATATACACTCTCCCAAGATCTGAACTTTATACTGTAATTGCTTTTACCGTTAATGGAAAATGTAATTATAAAATGTGACTTCTTTGAAAATATAATGAAATGATTCGCTGCGTCCATTGATCTACTTAACGTAACGCACGCACACACACACACACACACACACACACATAAGTGAGTCTTCTATGTTTTTGTCTACTTAATCATTTATTCATTTGCACGATAAATATAATTCCGAAATAAAAGAAATACATATATATATATATATATATATATATATATATATATATATATATATATATATATATATATATATATATATATATATATATAAGCTTTCAGGAATATATGTCATTCACCCCTTATCCGGCGTTCATTTCTCTCTAAGTCACGACTTACTCACAGTTTAAATATCCCTTACTCATTATTTACTCATTACTCACCCACCTTTCCCTCATTCACTCGTCGCCCGTACGTCTCTCATTCATCTCTCACTCTCGCTTAGACTCACCATTCACTCATTTCGCAAAATCACTCACACCATCTCATGATACCATCTGAAACTTTTTCTTTTCTTTTCTTTTTTTATTCTTTTCATTCTTCTTCTTTTTCTTCTCTTCATTTTCTTCTTTTACATCCACCTCCCCCTCTTCCCCCTCCATTTCCTTCCTCTTCTCTACCTCTTCCTCTTCCCCCTCCTCCTCCTCCTCCTCCTCCTCCTCCTCCTCCTTTTCATCCAGCCAAACCTGAGCCAAAATAAATAACATAAATGAAAATAAAAACAATCAGTTTCTTCTTCACAAAAATGTATCTAACGGGATATCTGGAATGGATTTGATTTTTTGTTTTTGATTTTTTTTTGGGGGAGAGAAGAAGAGAAGAAGACGATGATGATGACGTAGAAAAAAAAGAAGAAGAAATGAAAGTCCTTGAGCTGTCCACCGAAAAACAAAAGACCTTGATGTAACTTTTTTTTCTCTCAAACGTCAATAGCCATCATGAAGATTTTTTTACAACTTTTTTTTTCTTTTTTTCAAGAGAGAGAGGGTGGGGAGAGGGAGGGAGGGGGGGGAGAGAGATAGATAGAGAGAGAGAGAGAGAGAAAGGGGAGAGAGAGAGAGAGAGAGAGAGAGAGAGAGAGAGAGAGAGACAGAGAGAGAGAGAGAGAGAGAGAGAGAGAGAGAGAGAGAGAGAGAAAGAGAGACAGACAGAGAGAGAGATAGTGCATACCTCGCATTAATAGTTCAGATGACCATGGACATTTTTATCATTTCTTCTCCCTTTTCTTTGTCTCCGAACAGATTGTGTAGAATAAGAAGTTATATAGTTCATATTAACACGTAAAATGACCATGGATCGTTTTTTATTTATATCCTTCTTCTTCTTCCTCTTCTTCCTTATAATCATCACCATTCCTATTCTCCTTATTCGTATTCTTATTCTTCTCTTCCTGCAGCTCCTCCTCGTTAATCTATCAATGACCGTTGATTACCCCCCATCCCCCCCCCAAAAAAAACGCACATTTCAAGTCATTTATTCATTTGTTTTTCTTTGTCTTTCCCACAGGTAAGAAAGCTTGTCCTTGTCACTCACTTCAGGTATGTTTCTTTTTTTTCTTTTTTTTTTAGGGGGGGGGGAGGGGTGAGGGGAAAATTGAAGGATGGAAGATGGAAAGTAGTGGGAGGGAAAGGTGGTGGTGGGTGGGATGGGAGGGGGGTATGGGGGTGTG
>BOPN01000123.1:601544-606544 GCA_017312705.2 Penaeus japonicus
CCCTCCTTCCCTTTCACCTCCTTCCCATTCTCCTTCCCTCTCCTCTTTCCCCTTTGCCCCTTCCCCCTTCCCCCTCCCCCCTCACCTCTCCCACCTTTCCCTTTCCCTCTAGTACCCCCCTACCCCCTACCCCCCTACCCCTCCCTTCTAGAAAACTCCACCCAACCTTTTAGCATCCATGGCCACTGCACTTTTTTTTTTTTTTGGCGAAGGGAGGAGTAAAGGTTATTTAATGAATGAATTTTAGCATCACCCGAAGACCTTGTACCCGGGGCGATAAAAGATACACCTGCTTGCTCTTAGAGTCGTCAAGGTTGTGTCTTTAAGATGAGAGAGATGTGGAGGAGCTGTTTTTGGATATTGATGCTGCAATGGGGATTGCAAATATATGTAGTACGTGCAGAGTGAGGTTGTGCAATGGTAGTCATGTTTTGTAAAGTTCTTATTGAAGGTTTTTTTCAATTGCAGGAAGTTTTTCTAGCAAGAGGGATTTTTTTCATGTCATGATATATTATTTTGTTTCTTAGTATGTATTTTTTTTCTTCTATCATTATCATTATCATCATTATTATTATCATCATCATCATCATTATCCTTATCATTATTATTATCATTATCGCTATCACTATCGCTATCACTATCACTATCACTATCATCATTATCATCATCATTATCATTATCATCATCATTATCATCATCATTATTATCATTATCTTTGTCATTACCTTTATTATGTTTATAATTTTTACTCTTACCATCTTTAAATATATGTATACTATTACAAAACTATTGCACAGCACCACGGAAGAACCTGAGGAATGCATTCAACTACGACATGAATGAAGCAGTTCTTTGCAAATTGCAATCATTATAAAAGAGTCACGAATTCCCCATTGCATTCATTCATTACGAAAAGCCGAGAGTTGCAATGCAAAGTGAGCACACGTGATCTTACGAATCTCCTTTGCAAACATTGATGCTTTTTTGTTTTTGTTTTTTCTTTTTTTCTTTATTTCATTTATTCATGAGTCTTTCATGTTGCCGTTCACATTCAGATACTTTATTATCTATTTCAATAGATATCGGAGGTTTAGAAACTCTAAGACGCCCAGTTATATCGTCTATGCAATGAGATTCATCTTCTTTAGCCTTTGTTATGTTGCAGGCATTAAGGGTAGTGTTGAGTATCGTTATTTCGTTATAGTCATGGTTGCATATATTGTAAAAAATATGAGGGTTCTTCTCTTTGATATCAAACGTTTAGACAATGATTAAAGTTGTTTAATTCCATCGCCACCAGAAGAAATTCCGACTAGAACAACAACAAAGATAAAATAGAAAAATATAGAAATAAGCGATTAGTCTTTAACTTATTCCTCGTTAAGACACTCTCTCTCTCTCTCTCTCTCTCTCTCTCTCTCTCTCTCTCTCTCTCTCTCTCTCTCTCTCTCTCTCTCTCTCTCTCTCTTCCCTCCCCATCCGTCATACCCTCCCCTTCCCCCTCCCCTCCCTTCCTTCCTCCCTTCCCCCTCCTCCCTCCCTCCCTTCCCTCTCCCTTCCCCCACCCCCCTCTCCCTCCCACTACCTGTAACTCGCTCGCATTTCCATACACATTTGTTACTCGTATCTCTCTGGTCACGACACAGCGTGGTAAGCCAAGCCCCTGGGAACGGCTGGGAGGAGCCGCTTAGGAGGTGAGCCGTGACGGGGCTTGAGTCTGCTGGTGGGGGGGGTAGGGGGATAGGGGATAGGGGGTGGGGGGTGGTGAAGGAAGGGGCAAGGACGTAAGGTCTTGGTATGCTGGAGATAGGGAAGGGGCTGGGGGCTGGGGGCTTGGGGGCTGGGGCTGGGGCTAGGGTGGGGGGGTATGGGAAAGGAGGGTGATTAAGGTGACGAAGGAAGGGTGTGGAGGGAGGGAGAGGGCCTTGGGTGTGGTGGTTGTGGTAGGGAGGGGGGGGGGGTAGGAGAGGAATGAAGGGTGTACACACGGCAGGGTATCTGACACTCCCGTCGTTGAAAAAAGGGTGTTGGAAAGGGTGGGCAGAAGTGAGAGGGAAAGGGGCGTTGAAATGAAAAGATATCTATAGATTATCAGAAGGGGCAAAAAGGTTAAATTAAAAGATATATCAAGAGTAGTGAGACGTAGATATAACCCACCTATGAAGGGAAGCATAGTACAGACTCTGCAACATTTTGAAAATTAGTCTGAGCAACATTTCAAAATGTGAAACAGACATAGACGTGTAATTCTAAAAAAAAAAAAAAAAAAAACATGACACATTTCCCAATGATTATGGAATAGATCCTAAGTAGTTAATTAGTTATCATTATCATTACACTTTCATGGTTATTACAACATTTCTGGTGAATGGTGTCTTTGAGGACGAGTTAGACACTGGATTGATAACAGAGCAATCACGTTTTTTTTCTGTGTCAAAGTAATTACAAAAGTTTATATCAATTTTGACTCCGTTTAGCCAAGAATGTGAAAATGGCATATCATTGTCATATAATCTTATTGTATAACTTTGTTATATAAATTGACAAACCAACAGGGATATTCAAAACAATTTCAAAACATTTATATGAATACATACTTTTATAGATACATAATATGTCTTATACATATATGCACACTGAATGCGCACACACGTGAATGTACGTTTGAAAAGTTTTTTTTTTTTTTTTTTTTTTTTTTGTGTGTGTGTGTTCATGTGTGTGTGTGCGTGTTTTAAGGTGTATTTGTTTGTGTGTGTGTGTGTGTTCATGCGTATTTGTGTGTGTGTGTCCATGTGTGTGTGTGTGTGTGTGTTAAGGTGTATTTGTTTGTGTGTGTGTGTATGTGTTCATGTGTGTATGTGTGTGTGTGTGTGTGTGTGTGTGTGTTTGTGTGTGTGTGTGTGTTTCCCAAACACTCTCTAAGATGAAGTAAGACAGCTAACCCGAGGAATGTAAAGCCACAGGATCTAGCTGTCAAAACATCACTCATCATCCCCAGCACCATTACCAATTCCATCACCATCATCATCACTAACCTCAGCACCATCACCACCAGTATCATCACTAACTTCACCACCGTCACCACCATTATCATCACAAATAAGCACCACAATAATCACTAATTTCCCCACCATTGTCATCACTAAGTTCAGCACTATCTTCATCACTCACTTTACCATCACCATCATTAACTTCGCCACCATCAACGACCCTATACAGTGTGATGTGTTATATTGTGCACTCATCGACATCCAATTATTTCGAGATATTCTCATTTTTTCACATTAGTAATGCATTTTTTTTACTTGTTTTTATTCTTAGTCATGTTATCATCATTAACTTTACCTTCATTACCAATTTATTTTTTGTCTGCAATTATCAATATCAATATTTTCCTCCTCATTATCATCATCATATATGGAGACTCAATATATTTTAACATCTTCATTATATCAGTATCTTTGCAATCACCAGCATTATCTATTATCTATCTATTATTTATGTATATCAAACGCCTAAGCAATACATAACAAACATAAAAACACACACACAAAACAGGATGACGTCATAAGCTAAATACGGAAGCGGAAACTACCCGGATGTACCCTAAGAAACATCAACAAATGAGAGGAAATAACATAGACATCATAATATGTTGCAACACGTGAGGAAGAGCGAGATGGAGGGAACTTGCAATGCATAGTCGGCATTCTGCAAGATCTTAAGATGTCTTTGCGAATATCTTTAGATTGGCCACGCGTTGAATGAATGGAGGAAATGGAATGCAATTTATGAATGGCATTTTGTTGATAACGTGCGTGAAATGTTGCAATGTCTGGTGATGTAGCGGGTTTTGAATGTTATTGTGTATCTTTACGTGTGTTTGTTTGTTTTATTCCGTGTGTGTTTGTGTTTGTATTGGTGTTAGTATTCTGTTGTAGAAGTATTACTTATACTTGTAGTAGTTTGAGAAGTAGTAGTAGTATTAGGGAACACCACACACACACGCAAACACACACAAACACACACACACACACACACACACACACACACATACACACACACAAGCCAATACACACACACACACACACACACACACACACACACACATACACACGCCCATGCTCTGTTACGCCTCCAATGTACGCCTGTTCCTACATCCTGCCATTATCGTAATCCCATAGAGAATAAATGGCAATAATTATTCTTAACAGTTACGTTGCTCTTCCATGTCAACTAAGTATGGCAACGTGAACACAGACACACCCCAGACTGCAGGATTTGAATGACTCACTTTCGTCACCAGTATAGTTGCAGAGGAGGAGGAGGAGGAGGAGGAGGGGGAAGGGGAGGGGGAAGGGGAGGAGATGGAGGAGGAGCAGGGGATGGGAGGAGAGTAGATGGAGGAGAAGATGGAGGGGGGGTAGGAGGGGGAGGAGGGGGAGGAGGAGGGGGAAGGGGAGGAGAGAAGATGGAGGAGGAGGAGGAGGGTGAGGAAGGGGGGAGAGGAGATGGAGGAGGAAGAGGAAGGGGAGGAGAGAAGATGGAGGAGGAAGAGGAGGGACTGAGGAATGAAGGTAGAGGAGGAGATGGAGGAGGAGGAAGAGGAGGGACTGAAGAATTAAGGAAGAGGAGGGACTGAGGAATGGAGGAAGAGCAGGAAGAAGGGGGTGTGGGGTAGAGGAGGACTAACAAGAGGAGGAGAAGGAAGAGGAAGAAGGGTTAGAGGAAAAGTAACCAACGGCTGCCTCCAGGCTATTGAAGACTAGCCTAGAGAGACTACAAGGATGGCGTCATGGGCGGACTACAGGTGCTGTAACTCGGCCGCATGTAATGTCTGTCTGTCTGTCGCTTGCGGATAGATCTGTCGCTCCCTCTCTCTCTCTCTCTCTCTCCGTCTGTCTGTCGCTTGCGGATAGATCTGTCGCTCCCTCTCTCTCTCTCCGTCTGTCTATTGGGTTCTGTCTTTGTCTCCTCTCTCTCTCTCTCTCTCTCTCTCT
>BOPN01000123.1:611544-619044 GCA_017312705.2 Penaeus japonicus
AATAAATAGATATATAAAAAGAGAAAAATAAGATTATTAGAGTAAGGATGTTAGGTGAAGATGGTACTTATGATGGTTGTATTAGTAATAGTGATGATGGGGATAATGATAATGATAATGATATGATAATAATAATGATATGATGATGATGATGATGATAATGATAACTATACTAAGAATAATAATGATGATATCGATGAATATTCTCGAAATTTAAAAAAAATAAAAAAATAAAGAAATAAAAAAAACATTAATAATAATACCAATAATAGCATTAATGATAATAATAACAGCAATAGAATAATGAATGAGAAGTTAGAAAACAATAAAAACATTTAAATTCGAAATAATCTTTCTATCGGAAAAAAATATATCTTTTTCTGCAACGACCAAAAATAAATCTTCGGTCGATATAGATACAATCTTATCAACGGATCTTCCGGAAGAACAAAAAACTCTCTAGATATTTTTTTAGTAAAACGTTTGGAATTATTATAGTTCTGAAATGTTACACCTGAAATATCTTACATATTAATGAAAGTTTGTCGATATAAAGATATGGATTTCGAAATATTTGTCTTAGTTTGGAATTGTAAATATATAAATTCGCATATATATGTTTCTATTTGATGTAAATTAGCGGCCAAGCAGTTATACATATATATATATATATATATATATATATATATATATATATATATATATATATATATATATATATATATATATATATATATTATGTGTTATATGTCTGGAATCACAACCATTATGCATATCGCTTCGTAAATAAGTAAACAAGGAAGATAAGTGAAATAGATATAATGTCATTGAATAAAAGATAAACAACACGTTTTGGAAACATCCATACCCCCCCCCCCCTACCCCCCATCCCACCTACCCCTTCCTTACCACTACAATCCATTCTTTATTGGATGGCTTTGTTTTTCTTTTTATTCTTCTTCGTTTTCTTCCATCTCCTCCTTCTTCTTCTTTGTCCTTTCCTGTCCTTCCTCTCTCTTTTCCCTTCTTTCCTCCTTCTCCCCTTCCTACTCCTCTTTTATCTCTTCTCCTCCCCTCTTCTCCCCTTCCTATATCCCTCCCCTCCCCCTCCTATACCCCCCATATCCTCCAGGAATACGTCCTTGTCGTTAGCCCTACTCCCCCCCATCCCTCCCCCATATTATTGCTCCCCTCCCTCCCTCCCTCCTTCCCTCCCTCCCCTACCCCCTTCCCCCAACCCTTCTTCCTCCCCCCCCTCCCTCCCTCCCTCCCCTCCCTCCCCTACCCCTCCCCCTTCCAACCCTTCCCCCTCCAACCCTCCCACCCTCTCTCCCCCCCCCGTACTCCCTTCCAATCCCCTAACACTTATCTCCCACCCTCCCTCCTCCCTCCCTCCTTAACCCCCCCCCTCATATATTTCCCAGAGCACTTGTTACTAAGGACAAAAGACTGGGAAGTGAAGGTCGAAGTTAATCTATGGTCAATGTATGCTTAATGTATGGTTAATGTATGGTTGATGCATAGGGAAATTGTTATGTTATATTGTGTTTGTTTATGCTGTTTAATAGTAATAGTTGTATGTTTCCGTCTTGTCGTTCTTGGATCTTTGTGTATTTTCCCCCTTTTATTTGTATTTTCTTTTTTTTCTTTCCCTCGTATCTTCTTTCTTTCTTTCATTTTTCCCCCTTTTTCCTTCATTCTAAATTATTCTTTTCTTTGCATTGCTTGTTTCCCACGTTCTATATTCTTTCCGTCTTCCTTCCTTCTCTCTCTCTCTCTCTCTCTCTCTCTCTATCTCTCTCTCTCTCTCTCTCTCTCTCTCTCTCTCTCTCTCTCTCTCTCTCTCTCTCTCTCTCTCTCTCTCTCTCTCTCTCTCTCTCTCTCTCTCTCTCTCTCTCTCTTCTCTTCTCTTCTTTCAATCTTCTCTTCTTTCAATCTCTCTCTCTCTCTCTCTCTCTCTCTCTCTCTCTCTCTCTCTCTCTCTCTCTCTCTCTATCTATCTATCTATCTACTGATCATCTATCTCCATCTATCTTCCTTTCTTTATCTCTCTCTCTCTCTCTCTTTCTCTCTCCTCTCTCTTCTTCTTCTTCTTCTTCTTCCTTCTCCTTCTTCTTCTTCTTCTTTCTTCCTTCTTCTTCTTCTTCTTCTTCTTCCTTCTCTTTCTCTTCCTCTTCCTCTTCCTCTTCCTCTCTCCTTCCATCTCTCCTTCCCCAAAATCCCAGTTAATACAGACAGACCCCATGACATTGCAAATAGCTCAAATACCACCCAATGTCATTATACCTCTCGCAAGGGGAAAATTTATATCAGATTATAATCGTCGAAAAGGTTTTATTGAGGTCAACAGCAACGTGCAGCCGCGATTGCAAGGCATTTAATAGCAAGTCTGGTGAAATGATAGTTTTAACCGCATTTCTATAATGTATTGCGTAAAAGAATGATGGTGAGAGAGAGAGAGAGAGAGAGAGAGAGAGAGAGAGAGAGAGAGAGAGAGAGAGAGAGAGAGAGAGAGAGAGAGAGAGAGAGAGAGAGAGAGAGAGAGAGAGAGAGGCGGGAGGGAGAAGGTGAGGGGAAGAGGAGGGAATGGGAAGGAGGTAGGGAGAAAGGGAGGGAAGGTGAGAAAGCGAGAGATGGAGAGAATGTGAAAATGAGAGAGAGAGAGAAAACTAGGGAGAAAGAAAGAGAGAGAGAGAGAGAGAGAGAGAGAGGGAGAGAAAGGAAGAATGATATACAGGAAAACACAGAAAAACACAACCCAAAAACAGACACAAAGAAAGAGAGAAACAAAAAGACAGACAGACAGACCGAGAAAGACAGAAAAAGACACAGACAGACAAAGAAAGAGAGAGGGAGACAAGACATCATTCCAGACGCATATCAGCTGAGGTGACATCATTCCAAAACCAAAAGAGATGAAGAAATATGACAATAACATATCAGCAAGTCTGTGACATGAGCAATAGTATGTTTGCGGTTTGAGGTTTATGAGAACATCACCATTATAAATGTAGTTCGTTCTGTACTTGCCTATTTGAGACGAAATTCACACCCGTTGAATTACAGGCGAAGAATTCTTTAAGATAATGACACTCGTGGAGGTTAGATAGATGAATTTGATGTATAATTTTTTTTTTCTGAGTTCTGAAGGTATGCAATGTCCCAACCGTTTTTTTTTTTCTTCTTTTTTTCTATTCATCCCCTCGATTATGTCATAGATTTCTTTATATATATATTTTTTTTTCGTGTGTGTGTATCTTTATAAATGGATTGTGATTGTTTTTACAGTGTTTAAAATTGTATGAAATTATTCCAGTTGATAATCTTTGGTCGAAATATATAATCGTATTGTAAAAATATAATAAATATAGGCCTTGACATTCATAATCTCTACTTATAACAAAATTCTCTTCTTTCAAAAGCTTCTTACAATATATATTGTCATAATCTTTCCAACAATCATAGACCTCTCAAGGTATGCCATTTAGACTTAAAAAAAAAAGAAAAAAAAAAATAATAATAATAATAATATCAAAATCGCTTAGGCCTACTCTACCCCCCCCCCCTCCCCCGCTATTTTATATTTAAGGTGAGAGTGAAAAATAAAAGTAATGATAATAATACGTTCTCGGTGGTAGATTATCGTGAACTCATTTCACACTTGTCAGCTCAAACCAAGACAAATAATCGTTCTATAGACCCATCAGTGGCCGTTTTCATCCCCCCCCCCCCTCCCCCTCTCCTCCTTACCTTCCTTCACCCCCCACCCGCTCAATACCCCCCCCCCCCCACCTCCCGTCCCCACCCGCTCTTTCTGGCCTCTCCTTCGCTCCTACTCCTTCGCTCCTTCATTCCTTCACTCCTTCACTTCACTCTCGCTAATACTCCTACATTTCTATAGGTCAGACATTTGTAGGTCAATTAGTATAAGAATGAATGGATATATACACACACACACACATATATATATATATATATATATATATATATATATAGAGAGAGAGAGAGAGAGAGAGAGAGAGAGAGAGAGAGAGAGAGATAATATATATAAATATATATATATATATATATATATATATATATATATATATATATATATATACATATAGCGATAGACAGATAAATGATAATAAAGATAGTCATAATCATAGCAATGCCATTCGAATATTCCATCTTACTGCAAAACTATCGAACAAATGCCCCCCCCAACCCCCACTCCTCAGCCCCTCCCCACCCACCCCAGCCCCTCCCACGCCCACCCCTCCCGTCCCCTTTTGTACTTATGTATACCTTATTTCGCATTAACTAATTTCCAGAAATCTTTCGACTCAGCCGTAAACTGATTTCCAAACGTGCATGCAAACCACGTGACCGTCCAATATTGGCTCGAGGCCAGTCCACCTCAACTGATAAACTTGACTGAACTTAAGACCCGAACTCCGGAGTTAACTTTCTTCCGGTGTTAACCCTTGGTGGAGAGGGGAGGGGGAAAGAGGGAGGGAGAGGGGGGAAGGGGGATAGAGGGGAAGGGAGAGGGGGTGATGGGAGAGGAGGAAGGGGGAAAGGAAGGTGGGGAAGGGAGAGGAGGAAGGGGGATAGAGGGGAAGGGAGAGGGGGTGAAGGGAGAGGGGGTGAAGGGAGAGGAGGAAGGGGGATAGAGGGGAAGGGAGAGGGGGTGAAGGGAGAGGAGGAAGGTAGGGAAGGGAGAGGGGGGAGAGGGAAACCACAAGGTATTTTCAAGGTCTAGTTGGTTCCTGTGAGGGAGTTTCACAGACTCCTCATGACTTGGGGGCTCTGTGGCAATCAATAAGACGCGTGGCTTTGATTCGTGTGAGTTATGAGTTTAATTAGATGGGATTAGAAGATTGGTTGGGGATGGAGAGGGAGAGGGAGAGGAAGGGGGAGGGGAGAGGGAGAGGGGGTCCTCGGAGAAACTCTTTTTTTTTGGGGGGGTTCTTTCTATTTTTCTCTCTCTATTTCTTCTTGTTTCTTGTTTTTTAGTTCATCATATTCCTCAACACATATAACCATTTATATATATGTATACATTTACCTACGTACACAGTTTATATACACAGTGTGTATCTATGATATGTGTATGTATTTGTGTGTGTGTGTGTGTTCGTGTGTGTGTATGTGTGTTTGTGTGTGTGTGTGTGTGTGTGTGTGTGTGTGTGTATGTAAAAATACGAACTTATTTTCGTACCACAACGTTCTTACACTACCGACTCCCATTCTCCTTATTAGTAACAGCAATAATGTCCGTCTGTCTGTCAGTCTGTCAGTCAGTACCCTCCTAACTAGAATCATAAAAAAAATCAGCTGACAGCCTCTTCCAGACTTAGTTTATGAGGAGAAAGTGCGCATAAAAATTGAGACCCGACATTGCTGACGAGAAATCCTGAAGGTTCTGTCAACTATGGTGACGACACAAGAAAAAGAACCCCTTGTTACAGAACCTCTTAGAATCACTCATGATTGAACCCCAAAAGCAGATTCATTGGTAGTACTAATTACTCACAAGGTTGATAGATCTTAAGGTAGATAGGATCACTCATCTCCTATAAAGGGATACTTCTATTCATCCACAATAGATGGAGCCACGTGTGTACGAGGCACAGAAGAAGAAAAAAATTGTGAATGAGAACTGATCATTATATTAGCCGAGGATTATTTTTTTGTATGTTTGTTTGTTTGTGTTTATATTTCGAAACTCTTCTCTTTTTGCGTAATTCTAAGGATAAGGCTATTGATATGACGCATTACGCAACTTCTTAACATAAGAATGTCAGAGACAAGAAGGTTTGTGTGCGTGTGCGTGTGTCTGTGTGTGTGTGTGTGTGTGTGTGTATGTTTGTGTGTGTGTGTGTGTGTGTGTGTGTGTGTGTGTGTGTGTGTGTGTGTTTTATCCGTAATCTCGAGGAAGAAAAGGCTATATTCATAAATCTTCTCTTGCGATATTTTTCATTCTCGTTCATACCATTTTAAATTCAATATCTATCAGAACAGACACTATCGACACCAGACAGAACCATTCATCAACAATAGAGAAAAAAAACTATCAATTCCGACATACACCCTCGATGTAGCTAGAACCGTAGAACCACGGCGTAGCTAGAACCACAGAACCACCCACCCACGATGCAGCTAGAACCACAGAACCACCCACCCACGATGTAGCTAGAACCACAGAACCATACACCCACGATGTAGATAGACCCATACAACCTACCACCCACGATGTAGCTAGAACCATACACTCGCGAAGTAACTAGAACCACAGAACCACACACCCACGATGTAGCTAGAACCACATAACCACACACCCACGATGTAGCTAGAACCACAGAACCACACACCCACGATGTAGCTAGAACCACAGAACCACACACCCACGATGTAGCTAGAACCACATAACCACCCACCCACGATGTAGCTAGAACCACACACTCACGAAGTAACTAGAACCCCAGAACCACCCACCCACGACGTAGCTAGAACCCTAGAACCACACATCAACCCCCAACACAAACAGAACCATTACATTAACACACAAAGGCAAGTCGAGCCATTGACTCCATCGTGGAGGGGGGAGGGGAGGAAGGGGGTCGCCTAATGACCCGCTCCCGGCGACAATAAAGGCGATTCAATCATATTAATAGGCCGAAAATTGACCTTCGAGACATCCCGCCACCAGCTGTCTTGCTCCGGGGGTCTTCTGCCTCCCTACGTCAGGAGATTTGCGTTCAAGGGTGTGTTTCGTGGGTGGGTGGGTAGGTGTGGATGGGTGGGTGGGCGTGAGAAAAGGGGAGGATGGGAGGGGGAGGGCGTGATAAGAAGGGAGGAGGGGGGTGTCAAGGGGGAGGAGGAGGGGTGTCAAGGGGGAGGAGGAGGATGGGGGAGGAGGAGGAGGAAGGGGAGGAGGAGAGGGAAGAGGAGGAGGAGGAGAGGGAAGAGGAAGAAAGCTGGGTAATAGAGGGAGGAGGAGGAAGGGGGGAGGCGTAAGCGAGGAGGAGGAGAAGGAGGAAGAGAAGAAGGAGGAGTAGGAGGAGGAAAATAATATTTTGTATATTTGTTTGCTAGAGGAATGTTTACTCTTAATAATAACAATGATAATAGTACTACTGAAAATAATGATATTATTTATAATAACAACAACGATAAAGATAAAAATATACATATATATATCACCCCATCTAATTTCCTAATTTCCTAACACCTTCAAACACCCAACGACTAATTCAATCTAACACCTAACTCCAACCAACCATCTCTAACCACCCCAACACATTTCCAAACGTACCTCGAGTGCCATTCTTTCCCTAGTACCCTTCATACGTACCACAACCTTGGAGGAAGAAAAATCAAGGTGTTATTATCGTAATTGGAGTGTTATGGTGACAGTCTTACTCCTCGCGGTGTCGCTTGTGATGGAGGTGTCGTGTGTCAAGTGTCAAGTGTCGCTTTGTGTCTTCCTTCCTTCCTTGGCTTTCGGAAGAC
>BOPN01000123.1:629044-631544 GCA_017312705.2 Penaeus japonicus
TTTTCTTATATTTTCTTTGAGTGTGTTTGAGTGTGTTTGTTGACTTTTTTAAGTGTGAAAGGGGGGGAAGAGTTGGATGCAGGAGGAGGAGGAGGAGGAAGAAGAAGAGATGGAGGAGGATGAATAGTTTTTTTTTTTTTTTTTTTTTTTTTTTTTTTTTTTTTTTTTTTTTTTTGTTTTTTTTTTTTTTATAGATAGAAGTATGCGACTATGCAATTTCAAAAACCCTACTAAAAGAAAGAAAGAAAGAAAAAAAAACACTAAAATAAATACCCTGAAATAACGACTTCGTCAATAAAACAAATACTAACACAGATTAAAACTTATTGGCCTCATAAGGAAACATATGTTACTGTCTGAAGCCATAAATAATGACAATGGTTTGTGTTTCGCTTTGTCATAGTTATACAATAAGCTGTTTTTCTTTGATTATTTGGCAGTTGTCTTGATCTTTTGACCTATTCATGATTGAGTGAGTTGATGAAATGATAGATGATTTATGTTTACACAATCGAAGAGACTTGTATGATCATATAAACACATGATACTTTACTTCTTAAGACATGTGTACACACCCCTACATACACGCAGACACACACGCACACACACACACACACACACACACACACACACACACACACACACACACATATATATATATATATATATATATATATATATATATATATATATATATATATATATATATATATGCATATATATATATGTATATATATATATATATATATATATATATATATATATATATATATATATATATATATATATATAAATACATATACATGCGTTTCTGTTTGTAAATAAAAACATATGCGTGTGTCCATATTTAAGATACATACAGAGGCAGGCGATTTACTTGTACTTAAGCATCAGTGACCTCCCTAATAAATAAACATACACACGCCTGCCCATACACCCCCTCCCACAGCTACCAGCACCCCCCTGCCTATACCCCTCTCACCCCAACCCTACCCCCTTCCCCCCCCCCCCCCCCGCATAAATTCCCCGTCTCGACCTTGGCTTAGGCTCAGAACTGCCCCCGCCCACGCCCGTAACAACACATACACACACACAGACACACACGTTCATATACACACATACATACACACGCTTATATAACCTTGGGCGCATAAACAATAGCCGGCAGTTTATGCTCCAGGGTAGAGGGGGGGGAGGGGGTAGAGGGGGATGAGGTGAGGGGGAGCAGGGGGTGGATTTGGGGGGGGGGGAGGGGCAAATCACTTCCAAATCGAAAGAATTTGGTTTGATCACCCCTTTACCCCCCCCCCCCGCTTCTACCTTCTTGTTTCTTTGCTTGTTTAGCCTAGTGGTATCTTACTTTTTCTTATCATCTATTATTATCATTATCAATATCATTTTTTTTTCCTATCATTTATTGTCATTCTGTTTTTTTCTTTCTTTCTTTCTTTCTTTTTTTCTTTCTTTCGTTTTTTACTCTTTTTTTTCTTTTTTTTCTTTATTCTTTTTTCCTCCTTCATTGACCTTTTTTCCTTAGTTTTTATTTATTTTTCCCTCTCTGTTTTTATAACAATCTTTTCTTTCCTTGAAGCGTTCAAGGTTGAACACTGTCAGAGTGAGTTCAAGGTTAAGATCAACGTCAAGCAAGTTCTTTCGGATTAGACAAAAAACAAAAACCTTTTTTTTATCTTTTTTATTTTTTTTTTAAATCAAGCCTCTGTTATTCTGTTATTTCTATTTTTAAGGATTTTTTTGTGTGTGTGGGGGGGGGATGTCAACCCAGTGATCTGACAATCTTTAAGTCGTCTAGTGTAGACACATCTTAGTTCTGACATACACACACGCACACACACACATACACAAACACACACACACATACACACAAACTCACCAACACACACACACAAATAAACAAACAAACAAACACATAAACACACATATACACACATAAACACACACACACGCACACACACACACATGCTTTCTGCCTCCATACTGAAAATAAAAACACACACACACAACATATGCTAAATAGCTTAGAGGTACCGACATTTTTATTAAAGGATGTAATAAGAACAGCTGTTTGCTTTATGTGATTGTAATGAGAGTTAAGACTATTGCTTGAAATATGTGTTATAAGATAATAGGCAGATAGATGGGTAGAAAAGATAGATAGATTAGTTACTATTTTGATAGATAGATAGATATAGACTAATGAATATATAGATCAATGAATGGATACATATCCAGGTAAATAGATATATAAGTGAACGGTCATGTAGATAGATAGAGAGATGGGTAGATAGATAAATAGAAAGACAGATAGATAGATAGATTTGAAGATAGTTAAATACAGAAAAGACATCTAAAAAAAGAATATAAATGAGTGAAAGAAAAAAATAATCACGGAAATAGAGAAATTCATTCGTTCAGACAAATCTCGTTTCTGTCTGACATAAATTTTTCTTTTCATTTCATTTCTTTTTCTCCGACGAAAAGT
>BOPN01000123.1:639044-644044 GCA_017312705.2 Penaeus japonicus
TCCTTCGTGTTACAACATGTCCAGCTATTACTGCAGGCACTTTAAAGCTCTCAGGGCGCTAGGCAGACAACACGACAGAGCAAGAAATATGCAAATGTACAGCGTAATGAGGGGGAAAGTGAGTGTACACCAGGAAACTGTCCAGTACTCAAACGTGGCGACGAGAGTTGAAAAGAACGTTTATGTGCATTTAAAAGGATTTATTGTGTGAACATTGTACCTCAGGGAGCTGTTTCGTGTACTACAGGAAGTACTGTACATATTTTTTTAAATCTTTTATATCGTGTCCCTGTGTAGGTTCGTTTTCCAGGTAGAGGGTAGTATGTAGGAAAATAGGGTAGGTGGTTTAAGAATGATGCAGTAGATGGGAATAAACATATAGGGAATAGATAGACAAATAATAGGGATTAGTATGTAGGGTATGTAGGTATGTAGAGAAGAAGGATAAGTAGACAGAATGATAAACAATACAAAAATAATAAGTAGAGTAAAATAAATTGATAAATAGGTATACATAATGATGACAGACAGACACATACAAACAGAAAGATGAACAGAAAAAGCGAAAAGCACATAGGAAACATAAGGGATAGATAAATAGACTTCAGTCATTGAAGAATGAAAATTCGCATAGATGATAAGGATAATTTGATAACCCGATTTACTCACACCTTCGCCAGCAAAGACACAAAGCTTACAAGACCCAACACGCATTTTACTCCCTATCCGTGTATGCAAAAGGAACCCACACATGCGAACTTTCGCTTCGTGTCAGTGTGAAATCAAATGCATTTTTTTTTTTTTTTTTTTTTTTTTTTTTTTGCTTCACTATGCGATCTTCTTCTTGTTTCTTTTATTTTCCTATTTACTTTCCTTCTTCACTCTCCTATTTCTTTTTTCTTCTCTTCCTCCTTTCCTTTTTTTTTTTTTCTTCTTCTTTCCATTCTTTCTTACTGTTTTACTCCCTGTATTTCTGTCTTTTCTACTTCAATCTTTCTTCTTATTTTCTCTTTTCTGTCCTTCCTTTTTCCCTGACTTCTCCTCCTTACTTACAGCCATCACTTTTTCTTCTTTCTCTGTCCTCCTCCTTTTCCTCTACATCTTTATCCTTCTCCTTCCCCCTCCTTGTCTTCGTCCTCCTCCCCCTTCTCCCTCCCCCATCTCCTCCTCCCTTTCCCTCTCCCTCTCCTCTTCCATTTCCACCACCTCCTCCTCCTCCATTTCTACTTCCTCCTCCCCGACCCCTTCCCCCACTTCCCCTTCCCTCACCTCCTCCCTACCCCTTTTCCATTTTCACCCTTTCCCCCACCTCCTCCTCATCATCACCCCCCCCCCCCCCCACCTCTTCCTCCTCCTCTTCCTCCTCCTCCTCCTCCTCCTCCTCTTCTTCCATTTCCACCTTTCCCCCACCTCCTCCTCCTCCTCCTCCTTTTCTTCCTCACCCCCTCTTCCATTTCAACCCCTTCCCCCACCTCCTCCTTTTCTTCCCTACCCCCTCTTCCATATCCACCCCTTCCCCCACCCCTCATCCTCCTCCCCTACCTCCCCCTCCTCCTCCTCCTCACACTCCTCCCCCCCACCTCTTCTTCCTCATCCTCCTCCTCCTCATCCTCCCCACCACCTCCTCCTCCACCTCCCCCTTCTCCTCCTCCTCCTCCCACCTTCTTCTACCTGTGAATTCCCGCTGAGGGCTATCCGTGTCACCTGTCTAAATGTCGCGTCTAAGTGTAGATTATTGTGAAGACTCGCGATTACACCTGTGGTTCCATTTGCATCTGTTTTGAATAGGCGAGAGTGACTGCTCTTCAAGGTGTCACGTATGCCTCCGAGCATAAGTTCTTCACGGTCTGTTTACGCCATAAGAGCATACGTTTGTACCTACATGCCTACATGGCTGAATGGTAGTTGTTCTTCGTATGTTTGGTGGTATCTTTGGGGGTGTTGGGTTTTGGTGTTATGTGGCTGGGAATCGTGTGACTTCGATTGGCATTCTCATTGTCGTTCTTATCTTTATTATTGTTATTGTGATTGTTATTACTATTGTTATCTTCAAGGATGCTCTTAGCATTATCATTGTGATTGGTATCATTTTTATAGTTATTATTATTACTATCACTCTTATTAGTGACAGCTTTATAATCATCCCCGTGTTGGTAATAGGATCACTATCATTATCACTAATATCATCATTATCATCATCATTAATATCTTCATCATTATCATCATCATTAATATCATCAACATCATTATCATCACCATTAATATCTTCATCTTCATTATCATCATCATTATCATCAACATCATTATCATCACCATTACAACTTTTATCATATCTTAAATTTAATCACACCACCACCATTACCTCATTACGACTATTAATTTCATAATTAATTTCAAAATCTAAAATGATATACAAACATTCCCAAAAGGAAATTGAAAAGCTGTTAGTTACATAATATGGCTTGAAGATTTGATTCACTTCGTGTATCTTGTGACTTTTTTTTTCTTTCTTTCTTTTTCTTCCTTGTGTTTTCTATTGTATCATTCTATTATCTATCTAATGATTTCGTTTTGACATTATATAGTCATCTTTTTCTGTATCTTTTTGTGCCCTGAGTATTGCTAAATATGACTTGATGTTGATAATGATCAGATTGATTAAGATACAGGGGAAATTTTGTATTGTGTGACGTAATAGTAAATTATATTTTATTGATAAGTTGATTTAAACTTTTCTTTTGTGCTTTGGAACGAATGTAGATACAAAAATAAACACACATATAAATGGACATATAGCCACATAGAAAAACAAATGATATTATTAATTATTAATATTTATTATTAATATCATTAATAAGCAATTATGATGATAACACTAACAGAGATTAAATAGGGTTTGAAGTTTATCTATACCTATAACATCTTAAACTAAACACCAAAATATTTTGATAAAGCGGGGGAAAGCAGTGGTTGAGAGAGAGAGAGAGAGAGAGAGAGAGAGAGAGAGAGAGAGAGAGAGAGAGAGAGAGAGAGAGAGAGAGCAAACACAAGGTGAAAAAGCGGTGGTGACAGAGACAAATCAAGAACGATGATGAGAGAAAGAGAGAGTAAAACGAAGAAGATAAGAAGAGGGAAAGGAAGAACACGAAGATAGAGGGAAAAAAAAAGCAAGAACATAAACAAAAACGAAATCGGGAGAAAAAAAAAGAAAGAGAGAGAGAGAGAAAAACAGTCAAACAGAGAAACAGAAAAACGACCAAAAAAGCAAGAACGAAAAGCAAGAGAGAGAGAGAGAGAAAGAGAGAACGAGAGAAAGCGAGAGCCCAAAATCCCTTGAGAACCAGCATACAACCCCCCCCCCCCTCAAGGCACGACGTAAGACTGGTTCAAGAAGCGTAAGTGAAATGTAAATGAACCCCGGGACTTAATGAGTCGACGCAGCGCCAGAGACGATGGGACACATTTTGCTTATTCATAAACGCCTCGTCTTTGTTTATTCCTCTTCTTAATTGAAAAAAGGGGGGAGGGGAGGGGGGACGGGAGAGAGAAATGGAAAGTTAGTGTCTGATGGGTTTGGGGGATATTGGAATAATTTGTCTTCCTGTCTGTTGTTATTAGGATTTTGTGGTCCAAAGGGTTCTAGTTATAAGTTGTTGGTCTTTCGATTATTGTTGGGGTTATTATTATCGTCATTTATACCATTTTATTTTAATTGTAATATATAATATTTATCATAATTATTATCATCAATGTTATTATTGTTATTGTTATCATTATAATCATCATTACTGTTATTGTCATTATTATGATTATCATTACTACTACTACTACTACAATTATTGCGTTACAAATATTTCTTTTGATGAAATTATGCAATCGCATCTCTCTTCATTAATATCCAAAAAAGAGACAAGAAATCTCATAAAAAAAATCAAACAAATCGAATTAAAACCTATACCCATTACATAACCCGTTCGAAAAAAATAAAAATAAAAATAACGAAGAAAAAACAACAACAATTACACGCTCTAATGATTTCTAACGCTCAGCATCCAACCGAGACAGATGCGGTTCAACGTAAGACTAATCCTTGTGGGAAAATCTATCCCGAAGAGGTCTTGGAAGAAAGCAAAAGTTATGTGGGTTGGTCTTAAGGAATTTCGTATCAGGAGGGCCATTTAGACGTGCCTTTTTTTTTTTTTTTTTTTTTTTTTTTTTTTTAAAGGAGATCTGTGTCTGGTCAGACATGAGTGGATGGATGGGTGGGTGGGTGGGTGGGTGGGTGGATGGATGGATCGATGGATGGATAGGTGGGTGGATGGATGTACTTGTGTGTGTCTATGATTGTGTGATTGTGTGTATGTGTGTGATTGTGTGTGTGTGTGTGTGTGTGTCTGTGATTGTGTGTGTGTGTGTGTGTGTATCTGTAATTGTGTGATTGTATGTGTGTCTGTGGTTGTGTGATTGTGTGTGTGTGTGTGTGTGTGTTCGTGCGTGTATGATAGATATATCAACATTTGAATGCAAGTTGATCTTTAGATAAAATGGATGTATTCTACCTATTATTTTACATGTAGAAATGAGTAGAAGAGAAGGACATAAATGCTTTACGCACATTTCAGAAGAACATACGAACATACATACATTTTAAGACAAAGGTTTTCAAAATCTCCTTTACAACCAATATTTGAATATTTGAAAAAATAATGACAAAATGAATATGATAGTATTGTAGAAGAGAAGGGGGGGGGGGTACAAAAAGATAAAAGGGAAACGAGCGTATATTTATTACGAGCGAGCCAATTAAAAGAAACTTTAACAATGATATATAAACAAGCAATATGAAAGAAAAAAAACCGGGAAAGTCGGAGAAAGAAAAATGAGCATGAAAAACGAGGAAGGGAAAGAAAGAAAGAGAACGAAACGATAACAAACGATGGAAGGTAAACGAACCTACATTAATCAAGAGCGACCTTAATATATACATATATATATATATA
>BOPN01000123.1:646544-654044 GCA_017312705.2 Penaeus japonicus
ATGTTGCATTTGTTGATCATATGAATAAAACCGATTCTCTCTCCTGAAGAACACTGACAAACGATATTGTTGCTCGCGCAATCTATTATTCATTGCTCATGATTTGAAAGCATAATCAGATTTCTCAAATATATCATATATGATTTATCACGCTTACGGTACCAACGGACTCAATTTATCATAATCGCTATAAAACACGAATTACGAAGAAGAAGAAGAAGAAATAAACGATAATGCATCCGGTATCGAAGTCATCAAAAGTGATATATTTCCATCACGTGAAAGTTAGTTGGGGCGATAAAGATTAAGAGGACTTTCAATCATACTTCCGCCATCGAAGCTCAAAGTACAACACCCCCCCCAAACCCCCACCCCCACCCCTCATTAGCCCCCCCACCCCCACCCCCACTCCACCTCCACCTCCACCCCCCAGCCCCTTCACGAGCCTTCAGAAGCCTCCGGACACCCACCCACCTACTAGGAAACGACGCCCATCCCCATAGCCATTGCCTTCTCTGCTGTTGCTTGACCTTCGTTAACCCTTTGAGGTCCGCTGGAGCCAAAAACCGAAGAGCTCAGCAGGTGCTCCTTTCTCGCGCCATTGTCACTGCTGAAATGATCGCAGTACGAAGTCAGCGGGTCGCTCAGCAGGTGGCTTTCCTGGAGGAGCGAGAGGGGCGGGGGAGGAGGGGGAGGGAAGTGGGAGGGTGGGGGGTGCTTGTCACGGAGATGGGGCGAAGTGAAAATATTTGAGAAAGTTAGGAGAGAGAGAGAGGGAAAGGGAGAGAGAGAGAGAGAGGGAAAGAGAAAGTGAGAGAGGAAAGGAGAGACAGAGAAAGAGAGAGAACGAAAGAGAAAGAGAAAGTGAGAGAGAGAGAAAGGAAGTGAGAGAGAGAAAGAAAAAGTGAGTGAGAGAGAGAAAATGATAGAGAAACAGAGATAGGAGAGAGAAACACAGACAAACCGAGAAAGAAAGAGAGAAAGAAACAGACAGACAGAGAAAGAAAAAGGAGATAAGGAGAATAGACAGACAGTAGACAGGGATAGACACAACTAAAAACACCCCCAAAAAAAGGAGATCGCAGCCACCAAAATAAAAACCAAAGGAAACCAAACTCACATCCGCCTTAAAGTTATTATCAGAACCGCAAATTTTTCCCCTCAAATTTTCGGAAGTATCAAGACCACACAGCCTTCTCACTCAGCTGTTCAGAGGAGAGAAAATACAGCATCTTCAATGTGTATTTATAAGATTTTGCTTTCTTTTCTTTCTTTTTTATTTTATTTATTCATTTATTTATTTTTTCATTTATCTATTTTCATTTCTATTTTTTTATCTATTTTTTTTCTTTTTTTCTTTTTTTCTTTTTTTTTTGGGGGGGAGTGAATGAAAATACCTCTCTACGTCTAAGAAGCTTGTGAATAAATGCAACAACGTCTTTTGAGGAATGAATTTGGAAAACCATATTGACACGCCAACTGGTTTACAGTGATATTATTATCTTTTATTATCATTATCTTTTATCGTCATTATATTTTATCATCATTATCATTGCTGTCATATCATTGTTATTGTTATCATTACTAATGTTATCATTATTATCACTATCATTATTGTTGGTATTATTCTGATCATCATCGTTATTATCATTAATATCAATATCAATATCGTTAGTAGTGATATTATCATCATCATCATTACTATCATAGTTATTATCCTCACCATCATCATCACCAATACCCTCCTCAACATCATCACCATCACCACCATCCTCATCACCACCACAATTCTTACCAAAACTATCACTTTTTTTCTTCTTCCCCAGGTGTTGGAAATGCTAAAAGAAGCCATGGAAGAAGACGGCGGCCACGCCACCATGGAAGAGGATGATGGTAGTGACGTCAGTGGATACCATAGCGACTCAGACTCGGCTATAATGATGTCTGGGAACTCACCATACGTCAGCAAGCACGCCAGATTCAACTTCCTCACAAGATCAGGTAAGTTTCCCCCTTCCGCTGTTGGGCATAGAAAACGGGGGTTTCGGAGGGAAGGCGAGATTTTGTTAAAAGAGGAAGAGAATAAATAAATAAAGAGGTGGGGAGAGAGTAGAAGAAAGAAAGAGAGGGAGAGTGGAAGAGAGAAAGAGAGGGAGAGAGAGAGGGGGAGGGAGAGAAAGAGAGAGAGAGAGAGAGAGAGATACAGATAGAGAGAGAGAGAGATACAGATAGAGAGAGAGAGAGAGAGAGAGAGAAAGAAAGAAAGAAAGAAAGAAAAAGAGAAAAAAAATAGAACGAAAAAGAAAGAAAGAAACAGATAGAGAGGGAGAAAAGTATCAGAGAGAAAAAAAGAAAAAGAAAAATGTACAACGTAAAAATACCAAGACAACAGAAAACAAACAAATGACAACAGACAACAGAAACAGAAAGCACCCAAGCTTTTCAACGCAGATGAGATAACAAGTCTCGATAACAACCATGGAATGTGCATAAGTGTGTATATGTAACATGCACGCTTGCAAGAGAATTGCATATTTTCCTCTCTTGACGTGAGGATTCCATGTGAACGACAAGACTCAATGACAGATTCGTCATGTCTTGTAAGACGTGATGTTGGCGATGTTTATCACGTAATGGGAACTCTCTTTGAGCCTTTCCTTTTCTTAAAAGAAAAAAAAAAAAAAAGGAGGGAGGGAGGGAGGGAGGGAGGGAGGGATGGATGGATGGATGGAGGGAGGGAGGGAGGGAGGGAGGGAGGGAGAGAGAGGAGAGAGATATATAGGTAGGTAGATAGATAGATAGATAGATAAATAGAGTGAGAGAGCAGAGAGAAATAGACAGGAGAGAGAGAGAGAGAAAGGAGATAGGTAGATAGATAGACAGACAGACAGATAGAGAGAGAGAGAGAGAGAGAGTAAAAAAAAATCGTCTCATTCACCATCTCTTTGTATGACAAAACATTTTCTGCGTCCAAAAAGTCTTTTAGGCACGAAATCCATATGACAACTTCATAGCCAAAATAACCACCATTTTTCTCCAATAAATCACAATTTCAAAGAATTCTTCTTACGATCAAATTCGTGATGAGTTTTCGGTGACGTAATAAAATCGGGTACACTATTTTTTTTTTCTTCTCTCTCTCTCTCTCTCTCTCTCTCTCTCTCTCTCTCTCTCTCTCTCTCTCTCTCTCTCTCTCTCTCTCTCTCTCTCTCTCTCTCTCTCTCTTTCTCTCTTCCTTTTCCTATTTTTTTATTTTTTTTTTATTTTTTTTTATTTTTTTTTTTTTTGCAATCGGCTATTTGACCAATCGCTTGCTATGTGCGATACGATCGTTTCACCACGATCGTTTTAACAAGTTCCAACACGTAAGGAATCGCTTTCTCGTTTCTATAAGCCATCATTTTGCGATCTTACGACATTTCTAGATACAAAGGGATCCTAAAATGACTATTAATATCGTTTCCATCGCTTTGGAAACAAGTTATTACCTCGTATGATTGTCGGTTATTATGTTAATCTTATGATCGAAATATTGCATAAGACAAGATGCATTTAGCACGATCAGGAAGTTATGAATAATGATTGTATTCACCTTTATAATGAACTAAGTCAGAAATGAGTTATCGGGAAAATTAGCATAGGAACCACAAAATCACCACAATTTCACAAACAAGCAACTCGGGCCCTTTCACTTTCCTTTGTAATTGTCAATTACCATTTAACCACTCAAGCCCAGCCAATAATCATCCCTTGGCTATGTCATAAGGGCGAAAAACCCTATGTGAAATCTAAGGAACATCGACCATCTCGCTCTCACGAGTTTGTATAGCAGAGTCGCACGTGGCATCGAACTCGAAAAAAAAGAAAAAGTAAAAGAAAGAAAGATACAGAATTAGGTTTTCTAATCAAAGTGGGAAGCAATTGAGCTGCTGTTGCATAATCATTTTCACGGTTAATCTTCACTGGAACTCGTGAAATTTCCTCATTACTTCAAGGAGGTTGTTACTTCGCTTTGCGTGAGTCAATGAATGCGTTTGTGTGTGTGTGTGTGTGTGTGTGTGTGTGTGTGTGTGTGTGTGTGTGTGTGTGTGTGTGTGTGTGTGTGTGTGTGTGTGTGTGTGTGTGGGTGTGTGTGTGTGTGTTCCTTTCAATCGTTGTCCGTTGAATGTGACTAGAATTATGCGATTAATAAATTATTTAAATTATCACATAAACTTTACTCATTCTTTTACGATGATCAGTATATAAACATCTGCACCAAACCCATTAAAAACTCTTAATAGCAACTACGGTAATCAAGAGTATTTTCAACCAACTATAATCAACACGACCCCCATAATTTATAATCCTTATTTAATTCAATCCACCAATTTGGACCTACATAAATACATGATTCAGAATAAGGATCTATATCTGCATCAGATATTGGGAAATATTCCAATAGATAATTCCATGTTTATCAAACTAATAAATATCTAATTCTCAAAATTTTATCGTGACTCTCACTTTTTTTTTAGATGAGATTCCAGCCCACCTACGGGTTATATATAAGACACGTTTAAATAACCTCTTGTATATCGGACCAGAGCGTAAAATGAGTTGCCGCTTTGAGAAAAATTAATTAAGTGGGCAGGGGGGTGGGGGTGGGGTGGGGGTGGGAAGGTTAAATGGCTTTTCTAAGGCGTGAGAGAGAGAGAGGGGGAGAGGGAGGGAGAAGAAAGGGAGAGAGGGGTGAGGTAGGGTGGGAGAGGGAATAGGAAGAGAGGGAGACGTAGAGAAAGATAGAGCAGTAGTTTAAAGAAAGAATTTTACTTTTTTTCTAAAAGGAAAGGGAAAATTTTTTAATTTATCTTTCTGAAAAACGTTTTTATGCCTGACGTAAATACGACAAGATAATATGTTTACAAACACTTCGTGATTCCACATTTATCACAAATATCATATATCCCCCCCCCCCCCTCCCCTTCCATCATTATCATAACTCCCCCTCTCCCCCCCATTATCATCATAATCCCTAGCCATCCACACCATTACCACCATAATCACAACTGCCATAGCCGTTATAATTACACCATTTTAAATGACCCAACAGCTTATTCTACATAGATATGACTCTCTCCTTCCGTTGCTATGACAACACATCGAAGAACTGTCGCAAAGACTTAAGAAAAAAACGACCACGAATACGCGACATATACCATCTCAGAACTCGTGGTTATGTGTGGTTCCTCTTACATACCACGACACCACCGCACTTTAACCACACTCGGCCGCACCCAGTGTAGTATGTGTGTGTGTATGTGTTTTTTTCCCCTTTCATTTTTTTTCCCTTTTTCTTGTGGTATGCGTAGGGCGGGTATGAGGTTCGAGGTGTATGTTGGTCAGTGTGTATTATTTCTATGAAAGGTTTTGACATAATTCTTTACCGAATTATTATTAGTGTGATTATTTGTTCGATGGTATAAATATATAATAATTAAGGGGAAAAAAAGAAAGAAAGAACGAGAGGTAAACAAAGACAAAGAGAGATGAGGAGGTAAAGACGAATATAGAGAAAAGCAAAAAGAAAGAAGGATAGAGAGAGGGAGAAAAGAAAGAGAGAGAGAGAGAGAGAGAGAGAGGGAGAGAGAGAGAGAGAGAAAGAAAGAGAGAGAGAGAGAGAGAGCCACAGCGCCTAACACCGATGACTAAACAAGTTGTTGGTTTGACATAATGATGGGTTGGCACTGCGTTCTCTGAGGGCGTGATTGCGTAAGGGTGCGTCACAACCCCCCCACCCCCACCCCCATCCACCCCCTACCACCCCCTCACATCACTCTCCCACTTGAAGTTGGGTTATTGCACTTCGACAACTTTTTTCTTTCTTTTTTTTTCTTTTTTCTTGTTTTAGTGAGCATTATGATATTTTGAATTTTGGATTCTCAGTGTTTTATACATGTAGGTAGATAAAAAAAACTATATAAATAGAAACTGAATGATAGGCAGATATGTAGATAGATTGAATATAAATGTATATACATGTATATATATATATATATATATATATATATATATATATATATATATATATATATATATATATATATATATATATATATATATATGTATCTCTCTCTCTCTCTCTCTCTCTCTCTCTCTCTATATATATATATATATATATATATATATATATATATATATATATATATCTGTGTGTGTGTGTGTGTGTGTGTGTGTAGAGAGAGAGAGAGAAAAGAGAAAGAGAGAGAAAGAAAAAAAGAAAGAGAGAAAGACCACAGTGAACGAGAATGAGAGAGAGAGAGAAAGAGAGAGAGAGGGAGAGAGAGAGAGAGAGAGAAATAGATATATAGATAAAGGTAGCTAGATAAAAAAAAAATACAAATAGACTGAGCCAGAAAGATAGATAGATAGATAGAAAACAGACATAAATAGACAAAATAAGATAGACAGAGAAAGACAAACAACAAAAGAACGAAAGATGTAGGTCTTGCTCGCACGTAACCATTAAATGACGTAAGGAATTTGGAGAAAATAAAATAATTTGATATCTTTTTATGATATAATCTTATCATAACTGTGTCATGATTTAGCATGAAGTGTGGAAGGTCTTGGTTCTCACCCTTGTCACTCTCAAATTTGAGGGTCAGTTCGGATGCAGCAATAATATGATGTTTTTTCTTTCTTTCTTATTGCAAATGTTGCTAAAATATTTTGTCTTTGGTGTGAATTCTTATGCGGTGGTATTTTGTTGATTTCAAAATGGTGTTTAATGTGCTGGATTCTTTTTTTCTCTTTTTTGTTTATTTGTTTGTTTGTTTGTTTGTTTCAAAATGGTGTTTAATATGCTGGATTTTTTTTCTTTTTTCTGTTTTTATTCTGTTGTTTGCTTTTTTTCTCTTTCTTTTTCTCTGTCTCACTCTTTCTTTTTCTCTCTTACCATCTCTCTCTCTTTCTTTCGCCCCATTCTTTTTCTCTCTTTGTTATTCTCTCTCTCTCTTGCTTTCGCCCCCTCCCTCCCCACCTCTCTCTCTCTCTCTCTATCTATCTATCTATCTATCTCCATCTATCTATCTATCTCTTTCTCTCTCTCTCTCTCTCTCTCTCTCTCTCTCTCTCTCTCTCTCTCTCTCTCTTTCTCTCACTTTCTCTCACTTTCTCTCCTCTTCCTCCTCTTCCTCCCCCACCACTACCACACCACCTCCACCACCACCTCCCCCTCCTCCTCCCCCTCCTCCTCCCCCTCCCCCTCCTCCTCCAGAAAGACATTAGGGTAATTACAAACACAGCTTCCTAAGGAGGCGTTTGCGTAATTAGCATCTACGTTACTTCTGTCAATGGTAGGCCTACAGCGAAGACCCTGTGGGGAGGCCTAAGGGAAGTGGGAGGCATGGGGGGCGGGGGAGGGGGTGTTTACTCTCTGTGTATTAGGAAATTGGTAAATACTTATAAACACGTGCGCGCGCATCCGCATGGGTTTATCATATGCGTTGTACATGTATA
>BOPN01000123.1:664044-666544 GCA_017312705.2 Penaeus japonicus
AGCTAGAGTGAGGCTAGTAACTATGCAACAGACGAGCCTCTGCAGACGGTTTCACTAGCCAGTCGCCTGAAGCCACAGTCGGTCAGGGAGAGTTAGTCAAGTTCACTGCCACTGCCATACCCCCTCCCCCCCCCCTTATATTCTTTTTCTTCTTCTTCTTTTTTTTCTTTTTTTTTCTTTCTTTTTTTTGATGGGTGGAGATGGGACTCCTATCTATCTTTTTTGTGTGTGTGTGTGTATTCTTGTTCTGACTCGTGTTTTGTATTCTCTCTTTCTTTTTAGATAGATAGATAATAGATATATATACATATACATATCAATATATGCATATATTTATATATATATCAATATATATATATATACATAGAGAGAGAGAGAAAGAGAGAAAGAGAGAGACAGCGAAAGAGACAGTGAGAGACAAAGATTAATAGATTAATCCACATTTTCTTTCTAATATATATATATATACACACACACGACGTTAGACGAATCAATGGTCAAACACAGCCATCTCCATTAAAGGCATGTCGGGTTGGCTGGAGGGAGGGGGGAAGGGGGAGGGGGGAGGGGGGGAGGGAGGATAGTGGTTGTCCATCCACTTTCTAAAGGAAGATGGGCAGTCGTTCTCCCATCCACCTTCTTTTCTTGTCTCGTTATTCTATTTTCATTCTTCCTTCCTTCCTTCTTTTTGCCTCTTCATCCTATCCTCCGTTCGTGCTCATATTTTATTTTTTTCTTCTACTTCTTCCTTTATCTTAATTCTATCCTCCCTCTTCTTTTCCTCTTTTCTTTCTTCTTCTTCTCCTTGCCTCTTTCTCTCTCCATACTCCGTTTTTTCTGCTTTCCTTTTCTCTCTCCTCGTCACCACCTTATCTTCTTCCTTCTTCTTCTTCTTCTTCACTCTCCCTCTTTCTCCTTCTCTCTTGATTTATGTAGTTCTCTTCATGATGAAATACATAATATCTGTATCATAATCATAGTCATGATCCTTTAAATATAGGTCTATAAATACAGTATGAATATAGTTCTATACATACAGTATTAATGTAGATATATATACAGTGTAAGTTTAGTTTTATTGATATAGTATAAATACCATTCTATATATATAGTATAAATATATTTCTATAGTTATAGTGCAAATATAGTTATATCATATAGTATGAATATAGTCCTATATATATGGTATAGCTATAGTTTTATAGATATAACAAAGATATAGTTCTATAGATATGATATAATCATAGTTAGGTATACATCAAGAGGTTGGTGATGAATAATTACCTTTATCTATAATAAAAACATAAATCCTAACCATAGTCATTATAGCGTTAACAAACACAAACCTAAACTACCTTGTTTAAAAAAAATACCACAGACACTTCCCGCCAAAATAGAAAGAAAGAAAGAAAAAAACAAAACACTGGAACGCCAACTAACCTAATACAACCACAAGAAACAAATGAATTTTCCTCATCAAGCACATCACATGAGGAGGAAAATCTTCAATCAGAAGGCCTAGATTTGCCTTTGATTAAACAGGTTGACAAGGTAAACCAGGCAAGTAACCTGCCTTAACCTAACCTAATCTTTTCTTGAAGATGACCGTGGATTGCCAACGGGTTTCTTTTATTAGAGTGTGTGATTTTTATTTGTTTGTTTGAAGGGTTTTAGTTCGATTATTGTGTGTGTGTGTGGGTGTGTGTGTGTGTGTGTATGGGTGTGTGTGTGTATGTGCGTGTGTGTAGGTGTGGATGTAATGGGCTGACTTACTTAATTTATTTTTACTGAAGCTTATACCATAAATGTGAAAATTAATCGAATGAGAGAGAAAAAAATGGATAATATTGTAAAGATAGACAGATAGATAGATAAATAGAGAGAGAGAGAGAGAGAGAGAGAGAGAGGGAGGGTGAAGACAAAAAAGCGAGAAAAAAAGAGAGAGAGAGAGACAAAAGCGAGAGAGAGGGAGAGAAACAAAAGCGAGATAGAGAGATAGAGAGAGAGAGAAACAAAAACGAGAGAGAAAGATAGAGAGAGAGAGAGAGAGAGAGAGAGAGAAAGAGAGAGAGAGAGAGAAACAAAAACGAGAGAGAGAGAAAGAGAGAGAGAGAGAGAGCGAGTACAAAACAAAAAGTGACATGCCCAAGACAGATTTTTGGCCAGCGCCCCACAGAAAGTAACAGCAATGAGGTGGCTTGAGAGCTCCAGAGATTTCGTTGTAGGAAGAGAGAAACTGTTTCGGACCGACAGCCGTTGCTTGAGGGAGGCTGGGATGAGGGGTAGGGGGGAAGGGGAGGGGGAGGGGGGGAAATGGGTGTGTATGTTGGAAGGGGAAGGGGGGAAGGGGGGAGAGAGGTATGTGGGGAGGGGAAGGGAAGAAGGGGGAGATGGGTGTGTATGTGGGGAGGGGTAGGGGGGAAGGGGGGAGATGAGGGGTAGGGGGAAGGGGAGGGGGAGGAGGGGAAATGGGTGTGTAGGTGGGGAGGGGAAGGGGGGA
>BOPN01000123.1:674044-679044 GCA_017312705.2 Penaeus japonicus
ACAAAAAACAACGACGTGAAAAGCAACAACAACAACAACAGCAACAAAGTACATCATGCCACGTTCCCGCCACGACCCTGATCTCCGCGGCGTTCGAATCTCCTGCCGGCGGCTTCCTCTTCAGTGTCCCTTTCCGTCTCCGGTGCCGTTCCTCTGAGGAGCCGCCGCCGTTGCCGCTGCCGCCGCCGAAGAAAGCTCATTTCCGCGTTAACCATAGTGTCAGCGAAACCCTCCCTCCCGCCCTCGGTTTACAGGCAGGCTTGGGCACAGTACCCTGCCTGACCTACTAACACACGCATTCTCCGGCTGAAAGTGTGCTGGAGGCGTAGTGAGCAACCCTTTCTTTATTCGCTCGATCTCTGACTCGTCCGTTGGCTTTCGTACGTACACGCACGCACGTACGTATACACACATGCGCACACGCACGCATATAAACACATATAAACACTCATATTCATACACACACACACACAAAGATAGACACACAAACACACGTACGCACACACACACACACACACACACACACACACACACACACACACACACACACACACACACACACACACACACACACACACACACGCACGCACGCACTCCCCACCACCATACCTGCAAAGACAACACCTGTGATCTAATTAAATCTAAAAACAAAAATAGAAAAGAAAGAAAAGAAGGGAAAGAAAGGATCTTATCTCCTTGTCTCGCATTTTCTCACACCATCAAAACATAAGGAATCCATATTGCTCGATTTTTTTTTTTTATCCGCGTGTCTTGAGGGAGAAGGGAGGGAGGGAGGGGGAAGGGAGGGTGGGAGGGGGTTGGAATGAAGGGGAGGGGAGGCGGAGCGGAGGGGAGGGAGGGGAGGGAAGGAGGTGGAGGAGGGAGGGACGAAACGCAAGGAGGACGAAAAGAGGGGAAGGGGAGAGAGTGGGAGAAAACGGAGAGAAGGTGGGGGGGGGGTGAGGGAAAGGGGTGAGTGGATAGGAAGGGAGGAGAATGGAAAGGAGGAAGTGAGAGAGGGGTAAGGGTGGAAAGCGAGAAAGGGGGAAGGAAAGGTGTGAAGAGAGGTAGGAGGGGAGGAAAAAAGAGAGGTAGGAGGGAGAGAGGAAGGGGAGGAAGGAAGGAGGAGGGAAGGAGTGAGGAGAGAAAGGAAGGAGGGAAGGAGTGAAGAGAGGTAGGGGGGGAGGAGTGAAGAAAGGTAGGAGGGAGGGAGGAAAGGTATGAGCTGAGAGAGAGAAAGGGGAGGAAGGAGGGAGGAAAGGTATGAGCGAGAGAGAGAAAGAGGGAGGAAGGAGGTAGGAAGGAGGGAGGAAAGGTATGAGCTGAGAGAGGGAGGGAGGGAGGAAGGAGCGAGGAAAGGTATGAACGAGAGAGAGAGGGAGGTAGGGAGGGAGGAAGGAGGGAGGAAAGGTATGAGCGAGAGAGACAGGGAGGGAAGGAGGAAGGAGCGAGGAAAGGTATGAACGAGAGAGAGAGGGAGGAAGGGGGAGGAAGGAGGGAGGAAAGGTATGAGCTGAGAGACAGAAAGGGGAGGAAGGAGGGAGGAAAGGTATGAACGAGAGAGAGAGGGAGGTAGGGAGGGAGGAAGGAGGGAGGAAAGGTATGAGCTGAGAGAGGGAGGGAGGGAGGGAGGGAGGAGGAAGGAGGGAGGAAAGGTATGAGCTGAGAGAGGGAGGGAGGGAGGAAGGAGCGAGGAAAGGTATGAACGAGAGAGAGAGAGAGAGGGAGGGAGGAAGGAGGGAGGAAAGGTATGAGCTGAGAGAGGGAGGGAGGGAGGGAGGAGGAAGGAAGGAGGAAAGGTATGAGCTGAGAGAGGGAGGGAGGGAGGAAGGAGCGAGGAAAGGTATGAACGAGAGAGAGAGGGAGGTAGGGAGGGAGGAAGGAGGGAGGAAAGGTATGAGCTGAGGGAGGGAGGGAGGGAGGGAGGAGGTAGGAAGGAGCCCACCAGAAACTTGTGGGTCAGCGACACTTAGCCGTTAGTGCCTTCCCTTCTGTGTGTCTGGGTTCCACATGGCGCTCGTGTAGATGTATCAGTGTGTCAATAAATGATGTAATGTTTTTCGCTGTGTGTTTGTTTGTTTTTCTTCTTTGATTAAAAAAAAAGATGCGTAATTTTTTTATCGTCATTCTTGTTTATAGTGGCAGGTGTTGTAACTAATTTCGTAATAAAGGATTTCTTTATTTTCATTCACTAAGATTATTAATATCAGCGTTATTGATAAAAGTTATCATTATCATCATCATCATTTTACGATATCTACTACAAGTATTACCACCGGCAGTATCATCATTTTAGCATCACCACTATAATCGTCATCATAGTCATCATTCTAATTCTACAAATCATTCCGTGATAATCTGCATCATTACCATATGAACACCTACGACACCTTTTCTTATCTTTGTTACTGTCGTCTATATTGTTTTCAATAACACGAATAACAATAAGTATGATTCTTTATATAGATTAACTTTCGCTGGTATTTCTGTTGTTGTTATTATCATCTTCATCATGTTTATTTCTATTGTTGTTTTATTGGTCTACCATTATTACGAATATTTAGATCCAGTCACACATTCATTGACAATAAATAACTTTAGATAATTAAATGTATCACTATCTTTATGTTTAAATGTATGTGCCTATCTGTCCCTTTGAGTTTGTATGTGTCTTTCTGTGTCTTTGAGTTTGTAAATATGTGTCTTTCTATGTCTTTGTGTTTGTATGTATGAATCTATCTTTGTATACCTCTTGTATTTATATGTCTGTCTATCTGTGCCTTTATATTTGCATGTATATGTCTCTGTGTTCCTTCATAAGTATATATATATCCATTTACCCTTGATCTTCATGAGTGGAATTCTTACAGAAAGAATGCGAATAGGTGGACGAATTTCATCCTTACGATCGTATTCTACGTTTTACAAAAGTTACAGCGACTCGCATCCGACCTCACGTAATGCCAGCAACAGAAAACGGAGCACACATTACACAGTACTCTTCGCTGTACGGACATTAACCCATTAGTATCTTACTCTTCTTTACCCATCCCACACCCTCCTCTTCCTTCTTCCTATCGGCGAGATGAGATGGGTGGGATTCTTCCAGAAAGAATACGGAGAGGTGGAAGAATTTCATCCTAACGGTCTTATTCTAAGCTTTACGATTTTTAAAACCGAGTCATATTACCCAAACAACATACCTTTTACTAAGATTTGATTTCTATCATATATCTTGCGTAACTTATACTACATATACCTAGTAGAAACCTTTTTTTCTAGATCTAATTCACTTCTTCCAACCTCTCTGCTTTGTATTACACTGTTAGAAAGTCTGCCTGGTGTACAGCGCTACCAAGGTGCTCTGCAACACAATCCCACCGTATTGCATTACAGTGCAACATATCCCCCTCATATCTACTACACAGCATTAACATTCTTGACATTACGTCAGCGACGAGAAATATTTCAGTATGTGAAGGAGGTATTCTCGCGTAGACATGTCGAATACATGTTTAAGATACGCACGGGATATGCATATCAACAAAGACACGCCCAGCTGATGGTAGGACAAGCTTTGGTCATTCATTCGCTGCCAAGTTTCTTACGCTTGAATAGGTCAGCGTGTTTCTCTCTTTCTCTCATCTCTTTCGCTTTTCTCTTTTTGATGTTCTCTCGTATCTCTCTTTTATCTGTATCTCTTCTTTTTTTTCTCTTCTCTTTTCTCTTTTTTTCTCTTCCTTTCTCTCTTTCTCTGTCTGTCTCTTTCTCTCTCTCTCTCTCTCTCTCTCTCTCTCTCTCTCTCTCTCTCTCTCTCTCTCTCTCTCTCTCTCTTTCTCTCTCTCTCTCTCTCTCTCTCTCTGTCTCTTCCCTTCTCTTATCTCCCTCTCCTCTTCTCCTACGATCTTTCTCTCTTTCTCCTCTGTGTGTGTGTATGTGTGTGTGTGTGTGTGTGTGTGTGTGTGTGTGTGTGTGTGTGTGTGTGTTGCTATGCCACTTTCGGTGACCTACTCTGGCCTGAAAGCTGGAGGTGGGGGGAAGGGGGGTGGGGCAAGGGAGGAGGGGGGAAGGTGGGGGGCTGGAAGGGGTGAAGAGGGGGGGGGGAGGGTGATTGGGGGAGGGGGGAGTGTAAAAGAAGGTTAGAAGAATAGATAATAACCGGATGATGATGATATTGATATAAATGGTGATAAAGATGATAATAGAAACAATATGAGTAGCAATAATAAAGATGATAATAATGAGAGGATAAAATCATTGATAATAATGACAATGATGATAATGAGAGTGATAATAATAATGATCGTATCACTGATAAAAATGATAATCATGATAATAATAAGAAGAAAAGAAGAAGAAAAAAAAATACGAAGAAAAAAGAAGAGGAAGAATCAGAAAAAAACAGAAAAAAAGAAGAAAAAAAATAGAAAAAAAGAGGAAGAATCAGAAGAAACGAAGAAGAACAAGAAGAATCAGAAAAAAAATAGAAAAAATAAAAGCAAGAATCAGAAGAAAAGAAGACGATGAGGAGGAATCAAAAGAAAAGAAGAAAAAAAGAAGAAGAGGAAGAATCAAAAGCAAAGAAGAAGAAGAAGAAGAGGAAGAATCAAAAGAAAAGAAGAAGAAGAAGAAGAGGATGAATCAGAAGAAAAGAAGAAGAAGAAGAGGAAGAATCAAAAGAAAAGAAGAAGAAGAAGAAGAAGAGGAAGAATCAAAAGAAAAGAAGAAAAAAAGAAGAAGAAGAAGAATCAGAAGAAAAGAAGAAGAAGAAGAGGATGAATCAGAAGAAAAGAAGAAGAAGAAGAGGAAGAATAAAGAAGAGGATGAGGAAGAATCAAAAGAAAAAAAGAAAAGAAGAAGAAGAGGAAGAATCAAAAGAAAAGAAGAAGAGGAAGAATCAAAAGAAAAGAAGAAGAAGAGGAAGAATCAGAAGAAAAGAAGAAGAAGAAGAGGAAGAATCAAAAGAAAAGAAGAAAAGAAGAAGAAGAGGATGAATCAGA
>BOPN01000123.1:684044-686544 GCA_017312705.2 Penaeus japonicus
GTTCGAGTGGGAGGCGGAAGGAGTAAGAGTTTGGTGGGGGGTTGGGGGGAGTTGTTGGTACTGGGAGGAGAGGAGAGGCATTAGGTGGGAGGTGGAAGTGGAAGACGAGGGTGGGAGAGGTGGTTGGGTGGAGGAGGAGGTGGTAAAGAAGAGGAGGAGGATAGAAGAAAGGAAGGTGGAAGAGGAGGCGTAAGAACACGATAAAGGAAGGTAGAGTGGGAGGGAAAAGGGGGGTGGAGGAGGGTGTCTTATGGAGGAGGAGGTAGAGGGAGGGAGGGGAGGGTGAAAGAGGGAGGGGGGAGGGAGGTGGAGGGAAGAAGGCCTATGGAGTGGAAGAGAGAGGGAGGTGGAGGAGGCAGACTTATAGATGGTTAAGAAGGGGAAGGAAAAAGGATGAAGGAGGGAGGAAGGAGGGGAGGGGAGGGGGAGAAAGAACAAAGAAGTAGGGGAGGGGAGGGGGAGAAAGAACAAAGAAGGAGGGGAGGGGAGGGGGAATAAGAACAAGAAGGAGGGGAGGGGAGGGGGAGGAAGAACAAGAACGAGAAGGAGGGGAGGGGGATGAAGAACAAGAAGGAGGGGAGGGGAGAGGGAGGAAGAACAAGAAGGAGGGGGAGAAAGAACGAGAAGGAAGGGTGGGGAGGGGGAGGAAGAACAAGAACGAGAAGGAGGGGAGGGGGAAGAAGAACAAGAAGGAGGGGAGGGGAGGGGGAGGAAGGACAAGAAGGAGGGGATGGGAGAGGGAGGAAGAACAAGAAGGAGGGGAGGGGAGGGGGAAGAAGAACAAGAAGGAGGAGGGGAGGGGGAGGAAGAACAAGAATGAGATTACGGGGAAATTGAATACACTTCATCGGCAGATCTTGAGATAAGAGGAATCGGGGTAATGCATTCTTTGGCCTGAGATGATTGCCTCTTTTACCTCTGCCTTTATCTTCTTTTTTTCTTCTTTTTCTTCTTCTTCTTCCTTGACTGTCTTTCCTTGTTTGTTTTTGGTTCTTTTGTTTCGTGATGTCATTCTTCTTTCTCGGGAATTTGTTGCTTTCTTCTCTTTGTCCTTTTTTCTTTTTTCTTCTCGTTTTGTTCCCTTTCTTTTTCTTCTTCCTCCTCTTCCTCTTCCTTCTTTTTTCTTCTGATTCTTCTCCTCACCTCCTCTCTTTCCTTCTGCTGGAAGAGAGGAAATATAGATTAGAAAAGAAGGAAAGAAAATGAGGAAGAAGAGGAGAAGGAAAGAAAGAAAAGGAGGAAGAGAAGAAGGGTGAAGAGCGAGAATAGGTGAAAGGAATACGAGAAGAAAAAACAGAAAGGTAGGGAGAGAAGAGAGAATATTAGAGAAGGGAGGAATATGAAAGAAGAAAGGAGATAGGGAAAGAAAGAAGGAGGTAGAGGGAAAAAAGAGAAGATAAAGGAGAAGACGAGAAAAAAGAGGAAAGGAAGGAAGAAATGGAAGATAAAAGCGAAACACCAGAAGAAAATTATATTTGCACATTATCCTGAAAAAAAAACAAAAAACATTTACTAAGCTTTCGAAGCACAGGCCTATCCCACGAGGAAAATTTATCTGTTTCAACCTGGGCATTACTAATTAGGGGAGTGTATATACTTATCTCCATTACCGGAATAATTTGATCGGTTCTTATCATTACGTTCAGAGACAGCATCGTCATTAAGGTAATTTGCATAGCATTACCGTATGATTTTCCTTTCCTGTTTAATAACCGGTACTCTTCTCGACTTATCCCAATTCTATCAAAGGTTTCGTTCCTTTAAGAAAAGCAACGAAGATAAAGACAACAGGTATATCTTAATCAGTTATGCTTTACGCTTTATACTCTTCCCACAACAACACGAAACCACGAATTCAAAATGGCGATAGGCCTACATAGAGAAACAATAGAATCAATACAGCATAACCGGAAGTATTCTTTACTCTTGACAAATGACCGTTAGATGACACAGAGGATGATGATAAGATATTGCTCTCCCACTATCAAAAAGAGAAGAATGTCTCGGCGCCTCCAGCACGCATCTCATCACTCACTTGTCTTTGGGGGTGACTATCAAACGAATGGAATTTAGCCTTAGGAAGAGAACCATTGACTCGGTTTCTCTTTATATCTCGGTGGTGGGGAACCTAGGAGAATTTTATGATATTTAAATTTTTAGGTTTTATTATTCTCTCTCTCTCTCTCTCTCTCTCTCTCTCTCTCTCTCTCTCTCTCTCTCTCTCTCTCTCTCTCTCTCTTTATCGGGTTTATGTTATTTCTTTATTTTCGTGTTTTTTATTTCTCTCTCTTTCTCTCGTCCTCCTCCTCCTCCTCCTCCTCGGTTTCTTCATCATATTAGCATAATTTCTTCATTTTCCTTTCTTTTTGTTTTGTTTCTAGTCTTCTTACTTTTTTCTGAATCATTTTTATTTCCTCTCCTCCTTCTTCCTTTTCTTCTTCGTTTTCTTAACCCTCCTCCTCCTCCTCTTCCGCTTCCTCCATTATTATCTTTATCATCA
>BOPN01000123.1:694044-699044 GCA_017312705.2 Penaeus japonicus
CACTGCGAGCAGAGATCACGAAGGCACGGCAGACCATCTTGCACATGCAAGAGCGAGAGAAGAAGCTCAAGGAGAGGTTAGTTCTGCAAGATTTTCTCTAGTTGATTGCTCATTTTATATGTGTGTGTATATGTATATATATATATATATTGTATTGTAGATAAAACAAGTTGTATGGAGAAAGCGAATGACACACATTAATATCCGCACAAATGAATATATGAGTATGATGAGCATATAACCGCCTAACACTTCGTCCAAATTTCTAGTTAAGTTTGAACGCACTGCCAATCAAGCTTTTTTTTTTTTTCAAAAATTTATATATATATATATATATATATATTTATACATAGATTTTATGGAGATTGTTTTTATTTTTTTTTTTTAGACTTGATGATGGTAGTATGATTAGTACTTTTCTTTCTTTTTTTAGATTTGATGGTGGTACTGTTTTTTGGTTGTTGTGGTGGTTGTGGCAATATTATGAAAAGTAGTAGTTGTTGCGATTCTACTAGTAGTAGTAATAACGAAAATAGTAGCATTATTATCATTGGTAACGAAAACCGTTTTAGTAGTGATGAAGAGTAATATCAGAAATAATAAGTGTTAATTGTAGTTTTATATTCCCCCGAACTATGTTATGTTAACAACTTCCTGTTCAGAAAATCTCCCTTTGCGATATTCTCCTCCCTCCTTTCCCCTCTCCCTTTCTAACCCTCTTATAACCCCCTGTCTTACTCAAACCCCCTCCCTCCTCCCCCATGCCCCCACCCCCTCTTAACCTCCCTTCCACCCCTTCATACTCCCCCTCCCCCTCTATCTAACCCACTTGCAGTCTCCTTCATACTATCTCTTCCCCCTTCACCCAAACCCCCCTCCCTCCCCAGCTTACCCCCTCCCCCTAAACCCCATCCCTCCCCCCAAACCCCATCCCTCCCACCAAACCCCTCTCCCTCCCCTGCATACCCCCTCCACCCAAACCCCTCTCCCTCCCCTGCTTACCCCCTCCCCCCAACCACCTCTCCCTCCCCCCAAACCCAATCCCTCCCACCAGACCCTCATCCCTCCCCTGCATACCCCCTCCACCCAAACCCCCATCCCTCCCCTGCATACCCGTTCCACCCAAACCCCATCCCTCCCCCCAAACCCAATCCCTCCCCCCAAACCCCTCTCCCTCCCCTGCTTACTACCCCCTCCACCCAAACCCCTCTCCCTCCCCTGCTTACCCCCTCCCCCTAAACCCCTCTCCCTCCCCTGCTTACTACCCCCTCCTCCAAACCCCTCTCCCTCCCCTGCTTACCCCCTCCCCCTAAACCCCTCTCCCTCCCCTGCTTACTACCCCCTCCTCCAAACCCCATCCCTCCCCCTAAACCCGCATCCCTCCCCCTAAACCCCTCTCCCTCCCCTGCTTACTCCCCCCTCCCCCAAACCCCATCCCTCCCCCTAAACCCCTCTCCCTCCCCTGCTTACTACCCCCTCCTCCAAACCCCATCCCTCCCCCCAAACCCCTCACCCTCTCCTGCTTACTATCCCCAACCCCCAACCCCTCCCATATACTCCCCCTCTCTCTAACCCCCTTCCCCCCCTCCCACATACTCCCCCTCTCTCTAACCCCCTTCCCCCCCTCCCATATACTCCCCCTCTCTCTAACCCCCCAACCCCCCCTCCCACATACTCCCCCTCTCTCTAACCCCCTTCCCCCCCTGTCCTCCCCCCCAGACTGGGCGAAAGGGCCTCCCGCGGCGTGGAGCGAAGCGGCGGCGGCGGCGGGCGTGTGGAGAACCTCAGCCTAGGGGAGCGGCGTCCTTCCGCCCTCGTCCGTCGCTATGGCAACCTCTACGCCCAGGCCAGGGTAGATACGCTCGACGCCCTGGATGCCCTTCCGGACCTCAAGAACGCGGAGGAACTCAAGTCGAAGCTGCTCTTCAGTGTCGTTGTGGTGAGTTGGTTTGGGGTGGGGTGGGTAGGGTGGGGGTTAGGGTTAGGGTGGGGTTGGGGGTGGGGTGGGTAGGGTGGGGGTTAGGGTTAGGGTGGGGGGTTAGGGTTAGGGTGGTGGGTTAGGGTTAGGGTGGTGGGTTAGGGTTAGGGTGGGGGTTAGGGTTAGGGTGGGGTGGGTTTGAGGGTGGTGGGGGTGGTAGGGTAAGTGGGTGGGATGTTGGGTGGTAGGGGTGGGTGGTAGGGGTGGTGGGGGTGGTGGGGTAAGGGGGTGGGAGGTTGGGTGGTAGGGGTGGGTGGGAGGTTGGGTGGTAGGGGTGGGTGGGAGGTTGGGTGGTAGGGGTGGGTGGGAGGTTGGGTGGTAGGGGTGGGTGGGGTGGGGTTGGGTGAGGGTGGGGGTGGGGGTGGATGGGTGGGGTAGGTTGTGGTGGGTAGGGTGAGGGTGGGGTGGTTTTGAGGGTGGTGGGTGGGGGTAGGGTGGTAGGGTGGGTGAGGGTGGGGTGTGGGGTAGGGTAAGGGGGTGGGAGGTTGGTTGGTGGGGGTGGTTTTGAGGGTGGTGGGGGTGGAGTGGGTAGGGTGAGGATGGGGGTGGTTTTGAGGATGGTGGGGGTGGGGGTTGGGGTGGTGGTCGGAGGTTGGGTGGTGGGGGTGAGGGTGGGGGGGTGGGAGGTTAGGTGGAGGGATGGTGGGGTGGTTTTGAGGATGGTGGGGGTGGGGGTTGGGGTGGTGGTCGGAGGTTGGGTGGTGGGGGTGAGGGTGGGGGGGTGGGAGGTTAGGTGGAGGGATGGTGGGGTGGTTTTGAGGATGGTGGGGGTGGGGGTTGGGGTGGTAGTCGGAGGTTGGGTGGTGGGGGTGAGGGTGGTAGGGTGGGTGGGGGTACGGTGGGAGGTGGGGTGGGGGTAGAGTGGTGGTGTTGGTAGGGGGTGGTAAGGGGGTGTTAGGGTAGGGAGTAGGATGGAGGGGTGGGAGGTTGGTTGGGGGTGGGGGTGGGGTGGTGGGGTGGGTAGGGGTATGGTGGAAGGTGGGGTGGGATGGGGTGGGTGGATGGGTGATGGGGGGGGGTGAGGGTAGGGTAAGAGGTTGGGTGGGGGGTAGGGTGGTAGGGGGTAGGGTGATGGGGTTGGTAGGAGTTGGTAAGGGGGGCTTGGGGGGTACGGTGGAAGGGTGGGGTTAGGGGGGGGGTTCTTCTCTGTGCATATTGATTTATTTTCATTGCAACATATTGGTGACTTTATACTTTGACTGTAACTCATAAATGTTTGTTTACTTAGTCGTTAATATAAAATGCCATTATAACTTCAGTGTAATTATTTTAGACGATTATGTAGTGTGTGTATATATATATTTTTTTATTATTCTTTCTTTCTTTGTCTCTCTCTTTCAATCTTTCTTTTCTTTCTTTTCTTGCCTTCATCATTTTCTTTCGTTCTCTCTCTCCCTCCTTCTCTTTCTTTCTTTCATTCCTTCTTTTTCTTTCTTTCATTCCATCTTCTTCTTCCTTTCATTCCTTCTATTTCTTCCTTTCTTCCCTTCTTTCATTCCATCCTCCCTTTCCTCTCATTTATCATATATACTTCCTATACACCCATTCGCCACCTCACAACACAACACATCACACAAACTAACAACAAACCCATCTTCCAGCTGGCTTTCCGCTCTGCCGCAGCCTCCGCAGCATCACTCAGAGATGAAGTCCGGCGCGTGATGCAAGTCCCGCCCCCGCCGCCCACGGGAGACATCCACAGCCAAGACCACTACGCCCACGACCCACACACCCACGCCCTCGAGATGGGCGTGTCCGCTTTCCTCACGGCTAATATCGACAAGCACGATCTTACCAAGAATGTGGATGTGAGTTTGTGGTGATCAGGTTGATGGGTTGGTGATGGATAGATGGATGGATAGATAGATGGAGGAATTGATGGATAGATAGATAGATGGATAGATGGATGGATAGATAGATGGAGGAATTGATGGATAGATAGATAGATGGATAGATGGATGGATAGATAGATGGATAGATGGATGGATAGATAGATGGATAGATGGATGGATAGATGAATGGAGGAATTGATGGATAGATAGATAGATAGATGGAAGAATTGATGGATACATAGATATATAGATGGAGGAAATGATGAATAGATAGATAGATAGATGGAGTTATTGATGAATATATAGATAGATGGAGGAAATGATGGATAGATAGATAGATGGAGGAATTGATGAATAGATAGATAGATAGATAGATAGATAGATGGAGATGGATAGATAGATATATAGATGGAGGAATTGATGAATAGATAGATAGATAGATAGATAGATAGATGGAGGAAATGGTGAATAGATAGATAGATGGATGAATAGAGGAATTGATGAATAGATAGATAGATGGATGAATAGAGGAATTGATGAATAGATAGAGGTATGGATGAATATAGAAAGAGATGGATAGATGGATGTATGGATGAATAGAGAAAGAGATGGATAGATGGATGCATTAATGAATTAATGAATATAGAGATATATGAATAGATAAGTAAACGAATGATTAATGAATGAAAATTATGTAAATAAGTGAATAATTACATAAACTGATAAGTAGATAGATGAATAGATAGTACATAAGTAGACAGATAAATCAAGTCAAAAATAATAGATACGAAGGAAATCATACACAAGAACAACAAAAATGAAATACCAAAAGTGACATTGAAAAAGTTGCATCTTTTGTCATGTTGATCAATAGACTCATCTTGCACAATTATTGAAGATGCAATAATCAATGTATTTTATTACTACTTATGTCTAGTAAGGATTATTGATAATCTTTATCAACATAATTGTATATAAAATACAGAAGAAATGTGATAATGTATCTGGACATATAGGACTACCTATTTAATATATATATTTTTGGCTAAACGTTAATTAGCTACCTAATGACTTTCATGACAATTATTGCCAGCAATTAACCAGCAATAGTGAACTTAAACAATTATGCCTAATAGTATACTATGTAAGATAAAGATATTTATTTGATAGAAAATGAAGATAAAACATAT
>BOPN01000123.1:714044-726544 GCA_017312705.2 Penaeus japonicus
CCGTTCATGTTTTGTGACATGGCACACGACACATGGTATACCCTTTGAGACCATTTTGAATAAAAAGTGAAGTTTCATAAGAGTAAACAAACAGACGACACAACTTGGACACAACGCCATCTATTGTTCAGATATTACACTAGCAGCTGATCGTTGGTGCTCACAGCCCTTTTGGAAGCTTTCCTATCTTTCATATATAGTCTTTGGCAATACCGTCTGCTCCCACCGCATTTGTTTCGCGAAGTTGTTTTATTATTAGGATGATAGTTTCTACGTCTACTGGTTGCGGTCTGAAATCATCAGTTATGAGCCTTGCCTGATCTGTGTTTTGATGTAATGTGGTGCCAATTGTTTGTTCATAAGTAAGTTTTCCAATTTGTGCAAAGAAGTTATTGAAATGGTCGGTGTTATGTGTTGAATTTGTGTAATTATCTGTGTATTGTTTGTTAGGCACTAATGTTTTAACAATTTTCCAAGTTTTATTAGAGTTGTTTTTATTTTCTCTGAATTTATTTCTGAAATAATTAGTCTTTGCCAATTGAATTGATGACTTAACATTTTTCTTTTTTGCTTTATAAATTGCCTGAAGGGCGGGCTCAAGTCTGTTTCTTTTGAGCGCTTGTTGGGAATTATTTCTTTCGGCAATAGCTCTCTTGATGTCGTCATTTATCCATGGAGCAGGGGGACGTCTGACGATTCTTGTCACATAGGGAGCAGAGGCATCTATGCTGCTTTTTATCACTTCCGTAAGGATGGTTACCTGGGTATCTACATTGTCTGTTGATAAAATATCTAATAGAGTTGGTTCTTTAGATATGATTAGCTCGCATAATGACTGAGGGTCATAGTGATTGAAGTCACGAAAAGTTTTGTAACCGGTGGTCGCTTTGGTTTCTTTATATTCAACGTCATCGTAATAAGTTCATGATCAGCAACATGACATGGAATGACGTCTGTATGGAGTATGGTATCTAATCTATTCGTTATTATTACATCTAATAAAGACGAGTTGTTTTCTGTGATCCTTGTGGGTTTATTGATCACTTGTTCTAGTTTATTTTTCTTGATTAACTTTGCTAACTTAGCATTTGGTTTATTTAAATCATCATTTAAGTCACCTAAGATAAAAAATGATTTCTTTTTTAAGGACATTTCTCTAAAAACCTTTTCAAGATATTCAAAAGATTCAGATTTTGCATGGGGATGTCACATAGGCAGCGCCAATAATGAAGGAAGGAAGCATGTTGCTTTATGCATTAGCTTAGACATCTTCACGGCAGTATTATTAACTGTTGCTTAGTTAATGTCCCTATTTGACTTAAGGGTATCCCTTACAAATATGCATACTCCACCTCCTCGCCCTGCATCACATCGATAAACTTGATAATTTGGAATGTTGATAAAGTTACTTATCATTTCCTGGTGGAGCCATGTTTCACTAACACAGAGTATGTCTACATTTCTTTCCTTTACTAACAATACAATTTCTTCAAGGTGACCGAGGAGAGATTGTGCATTGATATGTTCTATTTTTAAGATGTTCTGTGACCTAATCACTGGCCGTGCTGACGGTTTTGCGCGGTCAAACATTCTGCTCGGTTTTGTACTTGTTTCTGTTTAAGAAAACCTTTACGTTGTCAGGAACACATCACAGTTCTATAAAAAGTTCTGAATTGATCTTTTTGCCTCTTATAGTAACAGTGAAGCTTGAATAATATTCATGTGTCATCTTAGTTTTGAAGGCTTTAACATTTGATATGCTGTCAAAATTACTAGCAGAGTAAAGTCTTCAATATATTCTTCGTTTGTATCCGGATGACAGCTAGTGATATATAAATATACTACCTTGGGACGGTCGGCACCTTGTAGGGGTTTTGCTGTATTGCGTTCCTCCTTGTTTTCTTTTTTTTTTTCTCGAGGTAACGGTGACGAAACCTTCCTCGTCTTGCTGATGGGTTTGATGTGTCTCCGCTCGTTCTACGTAGTTATTGATGTGACGGTGGTGATTGTGTAGTAGGAGAGGTGGTAGAGGGGGCAGGGACTCCAGGCACGTGGTGATGTGTTGCCTCTTCCCATTTGCGGTTGGGTGGAAGAGGTTTTTGATTATTCTTCCTTTTAGTGTTTCTAACGAAACTTCTTCTTGGTGTTACTTGTATAGAAGCTTCGCTCCTCACACTAGTTGTTGATGTCTCGGCGTTCCTCGGCAAACGCTTGCGTGGCGCCGAGAGGGCGGCTGACCTGTCAACAAGGTCGCGAGTCTGCTTGCTCGATGTGGGTACGGATGGAGGGGACGGGGTGTCAGGGGGAGGGTGGAGTGTTGAGGGAGGAACTAGGGCATTGGTTGTGGATACTGCCATGGAAGGTGGGGGAGGAGGGGATGGAGTGTCAGGAGAGGGTGGTGGAGGTGAGGGAGAGCTAGAAGATGCATTGGTTATAGATACTGCCAAGGAAGGTGTAGGGGAGGAGTGGTTTTGAGTGTGCTTATTTTGTGGCATGGAGGTAGAGGACATTCTGGTAGGGGGAGGTGATGTAAATGGGAAAGGTTCGTATGTGGACTGGTCATGGGTGGGGGTTGGGAGATCGGATGTTGAGTGGTGGGAGGGGGTTGAGGTTGTTGTGACGGATGCCTCCTCTCCGCATTCCTGCGTCTGGGGAGGCACACCTTGCTTAATCACACTGTTCAGTGCAGATTGTTGTTCGGAGAACATTCCGATCAGCAAGTCTATCTTATTTTCAATAAGATTTTGACTGCTGAAGGAGGGTTCAGGATGGGTTTGTGTATCTTGGTGTTTCTTATGAAGGAATAGTTTCACAAATGGTGTAGAAATACCTGTTTTCTTTGGTGGGGACCAATCAGTGACGGGAGTGTCTGTCGTTGTTGTAACAAACACTATATTATTGTTATTCAGGCACTGGTCGATCATGGTATGCACTATGAAATTCGTCATCCGTTTAATGTCTCTGGTTGTGTTTCTCGTTTTTCTAGAGTCTGATATGTTTAAAACAATACTGTGAGCGTTATCGATCTCATCAGGGCTGTACAATTTCCTGATCTGATCACACAGGATCCATCCGTGCCCATGCTTTTTTCGTTGCAATGAAGCACAGGATGGTGTTCAGCACTATTGTGATATTGCCTATCTGATAAATGGCTTTTCTGTTTGTGTTCATTTCACTGTCGTCACTGTTTTCACTGGAGGGGTTGCTGTGGTTGCTAGGGCTGCTATAACACCCTTTGCCCTGGGCGGGGGGGCAACCTTTACCCTGGTTGCCGTTGGGGTGCCCATCACCGTGGGCGGGGGGGCAGCTTTGACCCGCGCTGCCAAGGGGCCCGTTTCCTCGGGCAGAGGTCCCATTACCCTGGGAAGGGGGCACGATACCCTGGGCCAAGGGTCCCCTTTCACTCTGGGGGTTAGAGCTCGAGCTAGCTGCTCGAGGAAGCACCGGGAAGCTCCCTGGCTGGCCCCCGTTGACCCGGGGAGGGTGGTCAGATTTCCCTCTGACTGTGCGGGACCACGAGGTGTCATGGTTTGCTGAGTTGTTTGGCGGCGGTGGAGAGGAGGCAAAAACACCTCCGTTCACCACCGGCGGCGCTGGGCTGGGCGAGAGAGAGAGAGAAAGAGAGAGAGAAAGAGAGAGAGAGAGAATATGAAAAGAGCTCCGAATATCTAACTTCAAATAATGCATTAAAATATTGCATCATGCCAGCTCTCTCATACACACACAGGCATATCCCCTTTCTCTTTCCTTCTCCTCCCCTTCCCTTTTGTCTCTTCTTTCACTTCTTTACCCGTTTAACCTTCCCTTTCCCATTGCAAATCTCGTTCACTCTTCTCCCTTTTTTTTCCCCGTCCTCTAACACTCTAACTTCAGCATTTCTTCTTACCTTAGTGATCGGCCAGCAAACTCACTTAAATTTCGGCATCGCAGTGCCCTGTTTGTGACTTGTCGCCATCGCAGTGCCGTGCTTGTGACTTGTCGCCATCGCAGTGCCGTGCTTGTGACTTGTCGCCATCGCAGTGCCGTGCTTGTGACTTGTCGCCATCGCAGTGCCGTGCTTGTGACTTGTCGCCATCGCAGTGCCGTGCTTGTGACTTGTCGCCATCGCAGTGCCCTGTCGGCATCGCAGTGCCGTGCTTGTGACCTGTCGCCATCGCAGTGCCGTGCTTGTGACTTGTCGCCATCGCAGTGCCGTGCTTGTGACCTGTCGCCATCGCAGTGCCGTGCTTGTGACTTGTCGCCATCGCAGTGCCGTGCTTGTGACTTGTCGCCATCGCAGTGCCGTGCTTGTGACTTGTCGCCATCGCAGTGCCGTGCTTGTGACTTGTCGCCATCGCAGTGCCGTGCTTGTGACTTGTCGCCATCGCAGTGCCGTGCTTGTGACTTGTCGCCATCGCAGTGCCGTGCTTGTGACTTGTCGCCATCGCAGTGCCGTGCTTGTGACTTGTCGCCATCGCAGTGCCGTGCTTGTGACTTGTCGCCATCGCAGTGCCCTTCTTGTGAACTTTGGGCATCGGAGTGCCCGGCTTTTGCAGTTTTTCCGCCTTCCTGTGGGCATGCTGAAAAAAAAAGTAATTTGATAAAATAAAACCAGTATCTCCTAAAGAAATTCAAAACAATTTATCACCATAACAGCTGTCATTACCATAAAAATGAATTTTGCATACTTACTGCCTTTAGGCGGTCTGTACGCGTTTTCTCATATTTGGAGCATCAAGCCTAGGAATAAAAATATTTTTTTTTTTTTTTTTTTTTTTTTTTATCAGAAAAGTCACCAGTTTTCCGTACTGGAAATGATATAGGATTGGTTATGTTTTTACTCGTATATAGTCAGCGTCACCACAGAGAGAGAGAGAGAGAGAGAGATTTCTTACCCCGAATACTCGGTCATAAGGGGGTGTTGGCTTCTTTGTTGGTGGTTCATTTGGTTCAGGCTCTTCGTCACAGGCAACATCCTCGATGACGTCAATATGTTGCTCTTCTGGAGGATTCTCAGCCTCAGCTTGGGCTGCCGCCGCTACCTCCTCCTCCTCCTCTTTTTTCTGAGGAATAATCTTAGCCGGCCGTCTCCTTTTTTGGAGCATCCAACCTGAATAAAAATATATTTTTTTTTATCAAGAAAGTCCACCAGTTTTCCGTACTGGAAATGATATAGGATTGGTTGTAGGCACTCGTATATAGTCAGGCGATCACCACAGAGAGAGAGAGAGAGAGAGAGAGATTTCTTACCCCGAATACTCGGTCATAAGGGTGTTGGCTTCTTTGTTGGTGGTTCATTTGGTTCAGGCTCTTCGTCACAGGCAACATCCTCGATGACGTCAATATGTTGCTCTTCTGGAGGATTCTCAGCCTCAGCTTGGGCTGCCGCCGCTACCTCCTCCTCCTCCTCTTTTTTCTGAGGAATAATCTTAGCCGGCCGTCTCCTTTTTTGGAGCATCCAACCTGAATAAAAATATATTTTTTTTTATCAAGAAAGTCCACCAGTTTTCCGTACTGGAAATGATATAGGATTGGTTATGTTTTTACTCGTATATAGTCAGCGTCACCACAGAGAGAGAGAGAGAGAGAGAGATTTCTTACCCCGAATACTCGGTCATAAGGGGGTGTTGGCTTCTTTGTTGGTGGTTCATTTGGTTCAGGCTCTTCGTCACAGGCAACATCCTCGATGACGTCAATATGTTGCTCTTCTGGAGGATTCTCAGCCTCAGCTTGGGCTGCCGCCGCTACCTCCTCCTCCTCCTCTTTTTTCTGAGGAATAATCTTAGCCGGCCGTCTCCTTTTTTGGAGCATCCAACCTGAATAAAAATATATTTTTTTTTATCAAGAAAGTCCACCAGTTTTCCGTACTGGAAATGATATAGGATTGGTTATGTTTTTACTCGTATATAGTCAGCGTCACCACAGAGAGAGAGAGAGAGATTTCTTACCCCGAATACTCGGTCATAAGGGGGTGTTGGCTTCTTTGTTGGTGGTTCATTTGGTTCAGGCTCTTCGTCACAGGCAACATCCTCGATGACGTCAATATGTTGCTCTTCTGGAGGATTCTCAGCCTCAGCTTGGGCTGCCGCCGCTACCTCCTCCTCCTCCTCTTTTTTCTGAGGAATAATCTTAGCCGGCCGTCTCCTTTTTTTGGCCATTGTAGCTGTGATTCAACTAGCGAAATGAGCAGTATTTAGTCTGAAAAAAAAGCAAAAAAAAATCAAATATTTAGAATCGTCAAATGAGGAAAAAGACAAAAATTATATTAAATATAAAATACACAAAAAGACACAAAATAATTGCCGATGTAGGCCTACCTCAAAGCGATGCTCTCAGTACGGAGGGTTGTAACCGACTGACTAATCTGCGCCTCGTGTCACTTACTTATAGGTTAAGGCAGGGGTTCCCAAACTTTTTGTTCCTCAGTACCCCTTAGGCTTTTTATAGGTTCCCATGTACCCCTAACTTACTTACTTACTTACTTGGTGGTAGTTACAGCTTGAGCCTTGTTATTAGCTCATGCCAGGGCCATCCTGGGGGACCGCCCGTTTTTTGTCAGTTGCAAGCAACTGAATTTGATGAGGGATGGAATTTGATTCAGCCCTCGTTCTTTCACTACCACATGTTGGTGGTTCATCTGGTACTGAGTGTAGCCATTTATCTAGTTTTCTTTTAAACACTTCAACACTACACTGATTTAAGTTTCTTATATCCTTCGGTATGCTATTAAACAATTTAGGTCCGTTTATTAGGAAACTTTGTTTTTGCATTTTTCTTAGCAAGCATGTTTGTGCACTTATCCCAGTGCGATAGCATGTTCTTCCTGCCTGGAGATGTCTTACCTGGAAATCCCCTCCTTCAACAGGTCTTGGGTTTGGTGTTAAGTTTTCAATAATTTTCCACACATATATAATGAAGTATCTCTCTCTCCGCCTTTGTAGTGAGTACAGTCTTAGTTTTTTTAGTCTTTCCCAATAGTTTAGACCCATCATATTATCTAACTTCCGTGTAAAGATTCTTTGGACTTGTTCTATCAACATTATATCTTTTATAAGATTTGGGCTCCATACTTGGCACTGGTATTCTAGTCTTGTGGTCACTAATGTTTTCCATAGTGGTAAAAGGTGTTCTGGGTCTCTTGTGTTAAAAGTCCTCATTACCCATCCACTCATAACTTTTCCTTTGTTGACAATCTGCTCTATATGGTGACTGAAACTCATGTCATTACTCATATAGAGTCCTAGATCTTTTACTACTTTTTTCTCCTCAATCTTCACATCTTCGACAAAATATGATCTTGCCCTTGAATTTCCAATTGGACTATATCTTATGATTTCAAATTTATCTGCATTGAATTTCATATTATTGTCATATGCCCACTTACAGATGGTATGTAGATCCTCGTTAAGTTTTTCTTTTCATTATCTTGTATATCTAAGGGTGTACTTATTCTTGTATCATCTGCAAATGATGTTACTCTTGAGTGTTTCACACCATTATCAATGTCACCAATCATAATAAGGAATAACAAGGGCCCAAGAACGGACCCTTGTGGCACCCCACTCATAATAATCGTTTCCTTTGAGTAAAGCCCATTAATTTGTACTTTTTGTTTACGATTTATTAGGAAGTTGTAAATCCATCTTCCAACTTTCCCGCCGATTCCAAGGTCTTTAATCTTATGTAGCAGGATGCCGTGATCTACTTTGTCAAAAGCTTTTGCAAAGTCTAGATATTACGTCAACTTCTCTATTTTCAGTTAGGTCCCTTATTATGTTTTCGAAGTGTGTCAGGATCTGTGATAAACAAGATCTACCACTTCTGAATCCATGTTACCCGGGGTTTATCTTGTTTTCTTTTTCTAAAAATTGAACAATTTTTTTCCTCACTACCCTTTCAAATATTTTTATTATATGAGATGTTAGTGCTACTGGTCTATAATTTTTGGCCCAACCTTTGTTTCCACCTTTATATATTGGAATTATAGTACCCTCATTTAGTAAACTGGGGATAATCCCCATGTCCAAAGATTTCCTCCATAAAGTTACCAGTGGCTTTGCTATGGTTTCTTTGCAGTTTTTTAAAAAGATTGCTGGGATTTCATCTGGCCCAGCTGCTGAGTTTGTTGGTATTTCACTTACTGCTTCAAGAATATCTTTTTCATCGAATATGAAGTCAGTGAGACATTCATCTTCATTACTAATAATACTAAAATGTTTCTGTGGGTCTGATATTAATTTTTCTATTCTTGAGACATTATAGACTTCTTCATATTGCAATTTGAGTAATTCAGCCATTTCCTTTGAATAAGTTACCAATGCACCATTATTCTCAAGAGGCCCAGTTTCTGTTCTCCTCTTTAACCTGTTGTTTGCATAAGAGAAAAAAATATTTTGCATTCTGTTTTATAGCTCCCACAGCTCTTTTTTCTTCGGCTGCTTTTTGGTTACTTATAGACAGTTTTAATTTATCTTCCAAAACCCTTATCTCTGCTTTGATCCTTTCTCTCTTGATCTGATCTGTTGTTTTTTTCAATTTGTTAACCTTATTTTTTCTGTTTCTTAACATGATCCTTCGATCTTTTGGTATAATATTCTTGTTTCTGATGTTTTTTTGGGCACAAACATTCTACAAACATCTTTAAATGCATTATAAAGCTTCTCTAGTATATCTTTTGGTGTTAAGAGGGGCGTCAATATCTTTCAGTGACTTTTCTAGTGTTGCATTTATTTTCCAATCTATTTGATTATGGCTAAAGTTTAAAGATCTGAGACTCTTTTCTGCTTCGGCTATCTGTTTTTTACTACTTTTCTGATTATTTAACTTATTCATTGTGATTTCAATTATTTTGTGGTCCGATTGGGCTGTATAAGTTGATGATATGTTGTGTACATCTTCCCCCTATACTAATGAAAACAAGGTCCAGTATATTTTCTTCCCTTGTTGGAATATTGACGATTTGGTTAAGGTAAAAATTTTCTTCAAAATCTAAAAGCATTCTCGCTTGTTGTTTTTCATCTTTAGTGGCATTTGCTCCTATCTTTATTTTCTTTGTTTCCCAATCGATAAAAGGGAAATTAAAATCGCCAAGTATAATAATAGCTTCAATTTCCCTTGTATTGACAATGTAATTACTAATAATGCCTAGTGATTCATTGAAAGATGTTTCTGTTGTTCCAGGAGGTCTGTATAAAATAATATATAGCTTTTTTGTATCTTTTGCCAATACCCCTAGTATTTCTACTGTATTATTAGAGTATTCTATTACAGTATCCATTCTAGTTGCTAATTCTTTCCTGATATAAAGAGCTACTCCTCCTCTGCTTCTCTTATTTCTATCTTTCCTTATTAACTCATAGTTATCAATTTTAATTTCTTCATTTTTTATGTCTTCATTCAGATGAGTTTCTGTAAGAGCTATCATTGAATAATTGTTGATCTTTGCCATGTCCTCTAGATATGTAGGTTTTGTCTGGTTACTTTTTGGATATAATCCCTGTATATTTAGCAATATGAGAGTCTCAAATAAATTATTTCTTTGCATGTCTACATTACCTACTGTTGTTAGATAGTTGATGTCGTTTCCCCCTACTTTGGGGAGCTGGACCTTCCCCCGGTGTAGCGGTGGGCGTTTCATTACAGGCCATTGTTCGAATAGGTATGCTTCGCAGGACTGAATGTCCTTGTCTGTTGTTGGTGATATACCAGTGTTTCCTGCTCCGTCTTTTTCTCTGTTTTCTCTTAGTTTATTTATCAATGTTTTTTGACTTTGTCTTTTTTCATAGCTCAAGTCCGGTGATATCCATACTTCTTTATATTCATCAATTTCCTTTAGTTTCATATTCTTTCCAATCAGTTTCCATTTCTGTTTTTCATTTTTTAATTTGACCTTAATTGGCTTTGGTCTCAAAGCCTCCTTTAAACATGTTGCCCTCTCTAAAGGCACTCTCAACTTTGATCATTTCATTGAGGTTCAATTTTGTTATGGTATCATTAATCATTTTCATACCATTTGTTTTCCTGATTTCAGGATAATTTTTTTCTTTTTCTTCTAGATTGTATATAAAAAGCCTGTTTGCTCTGAATATATCTTCATTTTTCTTCTCTGACTTTTCTTTTGTAGTTTGTTTTGGTTTTGGTTGCTTCTTTTTGTCGCCTACAACCTTCCAGTCAGCCTCATCATCTTTTTTTGGTTGTTCAGTGTCTGAAATATCACTGTCTAGAATATTCTTGGCCTGTTTACCTGATTTTTGCCTTACTATATCAGAAAACCGTTTTTTTTCTTCTTCCTGATTTACTTTACTTTGCTCACCTTTTGGATTTTCTTGTTTCTTCTTTGGCTTTACTTTAACATTTTTAGTGTCTTGTACAGCCTTTTCTGTTTCCAATTCAGCAGCCTGAGTTACCTTTTTTTCTTTAGGTTTTTCTTTTTGCTCTTGTTGTAATTCATGAATTTCCTCTTTCAATATTTGTATCTCCCTCAAACATTGAATCTTGAAGTCCTTTAATTCTTCATACATTTTCTGAATTATGTTTTCTAGTGGGCATGCCCCTTCACACTTTTTGGGTGTGCTGATTTTTTGGTCACCGATATGGCTCATTTCCTCTTTTTCCAGAATGTCTGATACGGGTGCATATACATTTTCTGCCATTGTGTCCCTATTTTCCTCAATTCTAATTAGTTCTTTAAAAAAACTGGCTTCTGATATATCGTCACAACTTTGAATTTTTTTCCAGTTCAGTTTCAAGACTAGAATTACTTTTAGTATTGATGTCTTTGCACCAGCTGCAGTCTTTCTGTATATTTTCTTGATTATCTATTTTTAGTTCATTATTGATGCCTGTTAGGTAAGCATCAATATTACTTATAATTTCTTTCCTGTTTTTCAAGTAAGTATTTTCACATTTGTGGCATTTTTTTCTATCACAGGTTTGGCATATAAATTGCTTTTTTTCATTGTGTTTAAAACATTTTTCAGTTTTAGAGTTTCTTTTACTTCTCCTTGGTTTAAACATGTAGTGTTTAAACCCTTAGAGTTATTCAAGTCTGGTCAAGGTCACCTTGGAAGCAGCTGGGCCACGCTGAACCGCTGACCCAGCGTTTTGACCTCCCCTCTCTCCTTGATGCCACTTCTTTTCCTTCCAGTTGTTTTTTGTTCTAATTTATTTTCTATTTTGTCTTTCCTATTTTTTTCTAGATCATTCAGTGTTTTGTACACTTCACTAATCTCTGTTCATTTCCCCCCAGCCTCGTGGCAGGCGGGGATGAGAAATTAAGGAGTTTTTCAGAGCAACAGTTCAGCACGTCCACACTGTACAGCTGCTACTTTTCTCATTTAAAAATTAAATGAGAAAAGTGCAATCTGAGTGCAGATTACAACACCATGTATTGTGCAAGTAATTGTTTCCTTCAGACCAAATGTACAAGGTTCCCATGTACCCCTAACACTAAAATTAAAATGAGAAAAGTGCAATCTGAGTGCAGATTACAACACCATGTATTGTGCAAGTAATTGTTTCCTTCAGACCAAATGTACCCCCTGAAACGTGCAAATGTACCCCTGGGGGTACATGTACCCCAGTTTGGGAACCCCTGCTCTATAGTGTTTCACCCCATTATCAATGTCACCAATCATAATAAGGAATAACAAGGGCCTAAGAACAGACCCCTCATAATAGTCATTTCTTTCAAATAAAACCCATTAATTTGTACCTTTTGTTTACGATTTATTAGGAAGTCATACATCCATCTTCCAACTTGCCCCTCATTTCCAAAGTTTTTACATCAACTTCTCTGTTTTCAGTTAGGTCCCTTATTAAGTGTTCGAAGTGTGTCAGGATCTGTGATAAACTTCTGAATCCATTTGCTCCGGGATTTATCTTGTTTTCTTTGTCTAAAAAATGGACAATTTTTTTCCTCACAACTCACTTTTTTCCTCGCTTGAAGTTTTTCATCTTTAGTGGCATTTGCTCCTATCTTTATTTCCCTTATTTCCCAGTCGATAAAGGGGAAATTAAAATTGCCAAGTATCATAATAGCTTCAATTTCCCTTGTATTATCAATGTAATTACAAATAATGCCTAATGATTCATTGAAAGATGTTTCTGTCGTTCCAGGAGGTCTTTATAAAATAATGTATAGCTCTTTTGTATCTTTTGTCAATACCCCTAGTATTTCTTCTGCATTATTAGAGTATTCTATTACAATATCCATTCTAGTTGCTAATTCTTTCCCGATATAAAGAGCTACTCCTTCTCTGCTTCTCTTATTTCTATCTTTCCTTATTAACTCATAGTTATTAATTTTAATTTCTTCATTTTTTATGTCTTCATTCAGATGTGTTTCTGTAAGAGCTATCACTGAATAATAGTTGATCTTTGCCATGTCCTCTATATATGTAGGTTTTTGTCTTGGTTACTTTTTGGATATAATCCCTGCATATTTAGAATTATGAGTCTCAAATGAATTATTTCTGTACATGTCTACATTACATTATTTGCCTTCTCTAAAGGCACTCTCA
>BOPN01000123.1:731544-738677 GCA_017312705.2 Penaeus japonicus
TGAGTCACAGTGGAGAAATTGAGAATCATCAGCGTACTGTATTAGATGGCAGTTATGGACTATGGTTGATAAATCGTTAATGAAAATTGTGAATAGGATCGGGCCTAATATAGATCCTTGTGGAACACCGAAATAAACTGGTTGTGCTGATGATATATTTTCATTAATTTTTCCCGATTGTGTTCTTGTATTTAAATAGCTATCAAACCAATGGGTATCAATTCTATGATTTCTTAATTTGTTATGAAAAATTTTGTGATGGACGCTGTCAAAAGCTTTAGAAAGATCGCACAAAGTGAGTAAATTTACCTTATTGTTGTCCATGTTATTATAAATTTAGTCAGTAATCTGTAGCAACGCTGTTTCAGTGGATAACCTATTTCTAAAGCCATGTTGAGTTTTAGATAATAAGTTATTGGTCTCCAGGAAATTCATCAATTGAATTGCCACTGCTTTTTCAAGTACCTTAGATAATACTGGAAGTATTGTGATAGGGCGGTAATTATTCATGTCGTCTATATCCACAGACTTGAAAATTGGTGTTACAATTCCATGTTTCCAAAGCGACGGAAAAACACCAGTTACCAGTGAGGTGTTAATGATGATCGTTATATAAAATGCGATTACCGGTAGACTATCCTTAATAAAGCGCAGAGCAATACCAAAGACTATATATGAAAGATAGGAAAGCACCTATCCTACCATTTAAAAAAAATGTGAGGCCGCAATCTCACACTAGCGCCATCTCTTGTTCAGATATATAACTACAAAAAGAAAACTTTTCCAGGGGTAACTATTACACTACTAATTACTTACTACTAATTAATTACTAAATAATACACTTTTCCTATAAATTCTCACCTTTTCTTGTTCTTCGGAAATGTGTGAAAAAACAATTCTGGCCGTTCATGTTTTGTGACATGGCACACGACACATGGTATACCCTTTGAGACCATTTTGAATAAAAAGTGAAGTTTCATAAGAGTAAACAAACAGACGACACAACTTGGACACAACGCCATCTATTGTTCAGATATTACACTAGCAGCTGATCGTTGGTGCTCACAGCCCTTTTGGAAGCTTTCCTATCTTTCATATATAGTCTTTGGCAATACCGTCTGCTCCCACCGCATTTGTTTCGCGAAGTTGTTTTATTATTAGGATGATAGTTTCTACGTCTACTGGTTGCGGTCTGAAATCATCAGTTATGAGCCTTGCCTGATCTGTGTTTTGATGTAATGTGGTGCCAATTGTTTGTTCATAAGTAAGTTTTCCAATTTGTGCAAAGAAGTTATTGAAATGGTCGGTGTTATGTGTTGAATTTGTGTAATTATCTGTGTATTGTTTGTTAGGCACTAATGTTTTAACAATTTTCCAAGTTTTATTAGAGTTGTTTTTATTTTCTCTGAATTTATTTCTGAAATAATTAGTCTTTGCCAATTGAATTGATGACTTAACATTTTTCTTTTTTGCTTTATAAATTGCCTGAAGGGCGGGCTCAAGTCTGTTTCTTTTGAGCGCTTGTTGGGAATTATTTCTTTCGGCAATAGCTCTCTTGATGTCGTCATTTATCCATGGAGCAGGGGGATCTGACGTTCTTGTCACATAGGGAACAGAGGCATCTATGCTGCTTTTTATCACTTCCGTAAGGATGGTTACCTGGGTATCTACATTGTCTGTTGATAGAATATCTAATAGAGTTGGTTCTTTAGATATGATTAGCTCGCATAGTGACTGAGGGTCATAGTGATTGAAGTCACGAAAAGTTTTGTAACCGGTGGTTTCTTTATATTTAACGTCATCGTAATAAGTTCATGATCAGCAACATGACATGGAATGACGTCTGTATGGAGTATGGTATCTAATCTATTCGTTATTATTACATCTAATAAAGACGAGTTGTTTTCTGTGATCCTTGTGGGTTTATTGATCACTTGTTCTAGTTTATTTTTCTTGATTAACTTTGCTAACTTAGCATTTGGTTTACTTAAATCATCATTTAAGTCACCTAAGATAAAAAGTGATTTCTTTTTTAAGGACATTTCTCTAAAAACCTTTTCAAGATATTCAAAAGATTCAGATTTTGCATGGGGATGCCTATAGACGGCGCCAATAATGAAGGAAGGAAGCATGTTGCTTTGTACGGTAACCCAGACATCTTCTACGGCAGTATTATTAACTGTTGTAGTTGATATCCTATTTGACTTACGGGTATCCCATACAAATATGCATACTCCTCGATAAACTTGATAATTTGGAATTTTGATAAAGTTACTTATCATTTCCTGGTGGAGCCATGTTTCACTAACACAGAGTATGTCTACATTTCTCTCCTTTACTAACAATACAATTTCTTCAAGGTGACCGAGGAGAGATTGTGCATTGATATGTTCTATTTTTAAGATGTTCTGTGACCTAATCACTGGCCGTGCTGACGGTTTTGCGCGGTCAAACATTCTGTTCGGTTTTGTACTTGTTTTTGTTTAAGGAAACCTTTACGTTATCTGGGAACACATCTGATTCTATAAAAAGTTCTGAATTGATCTCTTTGCCTCTTATAGTAACAGTGAAGCTTGAATAATTTCATGTGTCATCTTAGTTTTGAAGGTTTTGACAATTGATATGCTGTCAAAATTACTAACGAGGAAGTCTTTAATATCTTCTTCGTTTGTATCATGATGACAGCTAGTGATATATAAGTATACTATCTTGGGACGGTCGGCACCTAGTAGGGGTTTTGCTGTATTGCGTTCCTCCCTTGTTTTTTCCATTTTTTGTTTTCTCGAGGTAACGGTGACGAAACCTTCCTCGTCTTGTTGATGGGATTGCTGTGTTTCCGCTCGTTCTACATAGTTATGGATGACGAGCGGTGGTGCTTGTGTAGTAGGAAATGTGGTAGAGGGGGCAGGGACTCCAGGCACGTGGTGATGTGTTGCATCATCCCAGTTGCGGTAGGTGGAAGAGGTTTTTGATTATTCTTCCTTTTAGTGTTTCTAACGAAACTTCTTCTTGGTGTTACTTGTGTAGAAGCTTCGCTCCTCACACTAGTTGTTGATGTCTCGGCGTTCCTTGACAAACGCTTGCGTGGCGCCGGGCGGGGGGCGGCTGACCTGTCAACAAGGTCGCGGGGTCTGCTTGCTCGATGTGGGTACGGATGGAGGGGACGGGGTGTCAGGGGAGGGTGGAGGTGTTGAGGGAGAACTAGGAGAGGCATTGGTTGTGGATACTGCCATGGAAGGTGGGGGAGGAGGGGACGGAGTGTCAGGAGAGGGTGGTGGTGGTGAGGGAGAGCTAGGAGATGCATTGGTCATGGATATTGCGATGGAAGGTGTCAGGGTGGAGTGGTTGTGTGTGTTTATTTTGTGGCGTGGAGGTCGACGACATACTGGTTGGGGGAGGGGGTGTAAAGGGGGAAGGTTTCGTATGCAGACTGGTCATGGGTGGGGGTTGGGAGATCGGATATTGAGTAGTGGGAGGGGGTTGAGGTTTTTTGTGACGGATGCCTTCTTTCCGCATTCCTGCGTCTGGGGAGGCATAACTTGTTTAATTACACTGTTCAGTGCAGACTGTTGTTCAGAGAACATTCCGATCAGCAAGTCTACTCTATTTTCAATAAGATTTTGACTGCTGAAGAAGGGTTCAGACTGGGTTTGTGTGTCTTGATGTTTCTTATGAAGGAATAGTTTCACAAATGGCGTGAAATACCTGTTTCCTTTGGTGAGGACCAATCAGTGATAGGAGTGTCTGTCGTTGTAACAAACACTGGTCGATCATGTTATGCACTATGAAATTCGTCATCCTTTTAATGTCTCTAATTGTGTTTCTCGTTTTTCTAGAGTCTGATATGTTTAAAACAATACTGTGAGCGTTATCGATCTCATCAGGGCTGTACAATTTCCTGATCTGATCACACAGGACCATCCGTGCCCATGCTTTTTTCGTTGCAATGAAGCACAGGATGGTGTTCAGCACTATTGTGATATTGCCTATCTGATAAATGGCTTTTCTGTTTGTGTTCATTTCACTCGTCACTGTTTTCACTGGAGGGGTTGCTGTGGTTGCTAGGGCTGCTATAACACCCTTTGCCCTGGGCGGGGGGGCAACCTTTACCCTGGTTGCCGTTGGGGTGCCCATCACCGTGGGCGGGGGGGCAGCTTTGACCCGCGCTGCCAAGGGGCCCGTTTCCTCGGGCAGAGGTCCCATTACCCTGGGAAGGGGGCACGATACCCTGGGCCAAGGGTCCCCTTTCACTCTGGGGGTTAGAGCTCGAGCTAGCTGCTCGAGGAAGCACCGGGGAAGCTCCCTGGCTGGCCCCCGTTGACCCGGGGAGGGTGGTCAGATTTCCCTCTGACTGTGCGGGACCACGAGGTGTCATGGTTTGCTGAGTTGTTTGGCGGCGGTGGAGAGGAGGCAAAAACACGTCCGTTCACCACGGCGGCTAGACTCAGAGCGAGAGAGAGAGAGAGAGAGAGAGAGAGAGAGAGAGAGAGAGAAAGACAGAGAGAGAAAGAGAGAGAGAGAGAGAATATGAAAAAAGAGCTCGAATATCTAACTTCAAATAATGCATTAAAATATTGCATCATGCCAGCTCTCTCATACACACACAGGCATATCCCCTTTCTCTTTCCTTCTCCTCCCCTTCCCTTTTGTCTCTTCTTTCACTTCTTTACCCGTTTAACCTTCCCTTTCCCATTGCAAATCTCGTTCACTCTTCTCCCTTTTTTTCCCCGTCCTCTAACACTCTAACTTCAGCATTTCTTCTTACCTTAGTGATCGGCCAGCAAACTCACTTAAATTTCGGCATCGCAGTGCCGTGCTTGTGACCTGTCGGCATCGCAGTGCCGTGCTTGTGACCTGTCGGCATCGCAGTGCCGTGCTTGTGACCTGTCGGCATCGCAGTGCCGTGCTTGTGACCTGTCGGCATCGCAGTGCCGTGCTTGTGACCTGTCGGCATCGCAGTGCCGTGCTTGTGACCTGTCGGCATCGCAGTGCCGTGCTTGTGAACTTTGGGCATCGGAGTGCCCGGCTTTTGCAGTTTTTCCGCCTTCCTGTGGGCATGCTGAAAAAAAAAGTAATTTGATAAAATAAAACCAGTATCTCCTAAAGAAATTCAAAACAATTTATCACCATAACAGCTGTCATTACCATAAAAATGAATTTTGCATACTTACTGCCTTTAGGCGGTTTAGACGCGTGTCCCCATATTTGGAGCATCCAACCTGAATAAAAATATTTTTTTTTTTTATCAAGAAAGTCCACCAGTTTTCCGTACTGGAAATGATATAGGATTGGTTATGTTTTTACTCGTATATAGTCAGCGTCACCACAGAGAGAGAGAGAGAGAGAGAGAGAGACAGACAGATATTTCTTACCCCGAATACTCGGTCATAAGGGGGTGTTGGCTTCTTTGTTGGTGGTTCATTTGGTTCAGGCTCTTCGTCACAGGCAACATCCTCGATGACGTCAATATGTTGCTCTTCTGGAGGATTCTCAGCCTCAGCTTTTTTACTGAAGTGCTTGGTTTAATTTGGTAGCCTTCGAAATCTATGGTTGTGTCTATGGGAATTTTAGCTAAATTTTGCCGACTACCTATGAAGATACATTGCGTTTTTTGTGGATTTATTTTAAGACCATTGTTATCAAAATATCGTTTAACAAGAGTGTCTTGTGTGTTTCTTATCAATGCCTCTAAGTTGTTCACTGAGTCACAGTGGAGAAATTGAGAATCATCAGCGTACTGTATTAGATGGCAGTTATGGACTATGGTTGATAAATCGTTAATGAAAATTGTGAATAGGATCGGGCCTAATATAGATCCTTGTGGAACACCGAAATAAACTGGTTGTGCTGATGATATATTTTCATTAATTTTTCCCGATTGTGTTCTTGTATTTAAATAGCTATCAAACCAATGGGTATCAATTCTATGGTTTCTTAATTTGTTATGAAGAATTTTGTGATGGACGCTGTCAAAAGCTTTAGAAAGATCGCACAAAGTGAGTAAATTTACCTTATTGTTGTCCATGTTATTATAAATTTGGTCAGTAATCTGTAGCAACGCTGTTTCAGTGGATAACCTATTTCTAAAGCCATGTTGAGTTTTAGATAATAAGTTATTGGTCTCCAGGAAATTCATCAATTGAATTGCCACTGCTTTTTCAAGTACCTTAGATAATACTGGAAGTATTGTGATAGGGCGGTAATTATTCATGTCGTCTATATCCCCAGACTTGAAAATTGGTGTTACAATTCCATGTTTCCAAAGCGACGGAAAAACACCAGTTACCAGTGAGGTGTTAATGATGATCGTTATATAAAATGCGATTACCGGTAGACTATCCTTAACCCCTTCGACACGATGACGCGTATACTGCGTCATCGCAGCGCTCGCGTCAAATCCGAGGACGCGCATACTGCGTCATGGCTCAGTTCTGGTGGAATTGCGTTTTCTTTCTTCCGGATACTGTACGAGATCTTTCAGAATAGAGGTCGGATATGATACGATATATTACTTGACTTTCATTATTATTAATTTATTACATAAGAGTGGGATTTGCTTATACTTGAGGAGAGCTGATGGGCCCTGCTAGCAATCATTTTATTATTTATTTATGGAACATTATGTAAAAATATAAAACTTATTATGATTAGTTTACCATACTACTCCAACCATTTTCTTTTGTCATCTGAGTGGGGCCTCTCACCAAGGTCATTCTTTATATCTTCCTCCCAACCCATGTAAATAACTTGTCACATGCCCATGGGGGAAGAGGTTAACTATGCATATTTTGATATATAACACATGATGATTATGTTGAGGTTTTGGCTATAAACTTGTAGAGGTTTTGGCTTAAAACTTGTCATATTCAGTAGCGACGTTTAAAATTTGGCGCGCGCCGGCAGCTCGGATACGGCGCGAGGAGCGTTTTCTCCTACTCGGAGTGAAGGGGTTAATAAAGCGCAGAGCAATACCGTCTGCTCCCACCGCATTTGTTTCGCGAAGTTGTTTTATTATTAGGATGATAGTTTCTACGTCTACTGGTTGCGGTCTGAAATCATCAGTTATGAGCCTTGCCTGATCTGTGTTTTGATGTAATGTGGTGCCAATTGTTTGTTCATAAGTAAGTTTTCCA
>BOPN01000124.1:2500-5000 GCA_017312705.2 Penaeus japonicus
GTATATATACTGCCTGTGAAACATTAAAGGTAGATGAAAGTGCGAGAGAGAGAGAGAGAGAGAGAGAGAGAGAGAGAGAGAGAGAGAGAGAGAGAGAGAGAGAAATAGATATATATATATAGAGAGAGAGAGGAGAAAAAGATAAACACGGAGACAGAAAGAAAGTGAGTGAGTGAGTGAGAGAGAAACATATATAGATAAATATATATATATATATATATATATATATATATATATATATATATATATATATATATATATATATATATGTATATATATAAATATATATATATATACATATACATATATACATATATATATATATATATATATATATATATATATATATATATATATATATATATATATATATATATATATATATATATATATATATACATAGAGAGAGAGAGAGAGAGAGAGAGAGAGAGAGAGAGAGAGAGAGAGAGAGGAGAAAAAGATAAATACGAAGACAGAAAGTGAGTGAGTGACAGGGAGAGACTGAAAGAAAGAAAAATAATTTATGAGAGCATCTGCTATATATCAAAACTTGACTACATACAATGGAAATAATTTCTTTACGTAATCTTTTATGAAATAAATATGAAATACAAATTACAAGCTGAACGGGAAGCTCATAGATCTAGCGACCAGAAATGAACGAAGAGGTTATAGATTTCATAGCCATGTTTTCTTTCTATATTTTTAGATAGACATGATAAATATAGAGTATCTCTTTCAACACGGTCACATTCATTAAATTCAACATCCTCCTCCTATTGTTATCATTATTGTTACTATCTTGCATATTGATGCTCTTTTTAACATCATGATTATCATCCTTATTATCATAACTATCATATTTGGTATAGTTTGTGTTACATAATACTTTTCTTGTTTAATTAAGTTGATATCATGATCACCAACTCACATACATAGATACCAGAGACTTCAGAATCACTCTTCCTTCACTTCTCCTTCACTTCATTCAATGATATGGTTCATATTTCAACAGAAAGAGAGAATGAAAGTCTAATCAAATATCATTGCAATCCAAGTTGCAAGAGTTCACAAGAAAAGAGACCTGTGGATCCTTATTAATTTCAACATAAGAATTTCCATTAGAAGGATGTGTTTTACTTTGATGGAGTGATTGAGATTAGTCCCTTTTTTCTATTCGTTTTAAGGGAAAGAGAGAGGGATAATGTTTAGGAAGGGGGAGGATGAAGCGGAGGGGGGTTGGGGGGGGGGTGAGGGAGGGAGTGCAGGCTGACTCTGTTGAAATAGGTTCTAGAAATAACAGTCTTTCTTATACTGGCCCTCCGGTTCTCTCTCTCTCTCTCTCTCTTTGTTCTTCTATCTCTCTTTCTCTATCTCTCACTCTCTTTCTCTCATTTTCTGTCTCTCTCTTTCTTCTTCTATCTCTCTTTCTCTGTCTCTCACTCTCTTTCACTCATTCTCTCTCTCCCTTTGTTTTTCTATCTCTCTTTCTCTGTCTCTCACTCTCTTTCTCTCTCTCACAGTCTCTCTTTCTCTCTCTCTCTCTCTCTCTCACACACACACATCTCTTTCTCTCTCTCTCTCTCTCTCTCTCTCTCTCACACACACACAATCTCTTTCTCTCTCTTTCTCTCTCACACACACACACTCTCTTTCTCTCTTTCTCTCGCTCTGTCTGTTCCTCTCTTTTATCTTGTTATCCCTCTTGCAATCATTGCTTGTCTTTATCCACGCACTGTTCCGTAATCAGATTAGACATTTTCCAACGAAATACATAAACTCACAATTTTATGTCCCTTTCAGCGTTATATCACATGTTTCTCCTGTTGTAGCGGGTTTGCTTCAACGCTTCTGCACAATATGCATCAAGTTATTACCATCATTATTTTCATTGTTATTATTATCGTTATTATTATTATTGTTATTTTCATCATTATCATTCTTATCAGAGAGAGAGAGAGAGAGAGAGAGAGAGAGAGAGAGAGAGAGAGAGAGAGACAGACAGAGACAGAGAGAAAGAAACAGAGACAAAGAAACAGAGACAAAGGCAGACAGACAAACAAACAGAGAGTAAGAGATAGGACTGTAAAAAAAAATCCATATATGGTCATAGAATGCACACTATGGCTTACAGTGTCTCGTGGAGTTTTGATGTTCACTCTAAATACCCCGCAGCAGGTTCCCTTGAAATCCTAAAATGGAATAAGCTTGAGAGAAGTTTACCCGAAGAAGTTGCCCGTGTTGACATAGGGCCGGCTTGACTGTGGCTAAGCTTTGTTGACTTTGATTATCGCTTTTGAAACACGAGAGGGAGATAGGAAGATGTAAAAGATAAGAAGATGGGAAAGATAAGGAGATGTAAAAGGGAGGGAGATAAGGGTGGAAGGGGACGTGGATTCAAGGTATTGGATAGGAGTTGAGTGAGGGGATGGGTCGGTGAGTGCGTGAGTAAATAGGTGCGTGCGTGTGTGTGTGAGTGAGTGAGTGAGTGAGTGAGTGA
>BOPN01000124.1:15000-22500 GCA_017312705.2 Penaeus japonicus
GCTCTGGCTCCTGCTGTAAGGGAAAAGCTTAATCCTGTCTTTATTGCACGGATGGTGATCATCTCTACGTTAATCCCACCAGTTAGATTCCCGGGTTGTGATGTGTGCTTGACTTCGATGGTATTTTGGATTTTTTTATTTTTATTAGTTTCTCTTTCAAGTCATTATTGTTATTGTTGTTATTTTCTCTCTCTCTCTCTCTGTTTTTTTCTTTCTGTTTTTCTCTCTCTCTCTCTCTCTGTTTTTTTTCTCTCTGTTTCTCTCTCTCTCTCTCTCTCTCTCTCTCTCTCTCTCTCTCTCTCTCTCTTTCTCTGCTTCTCTCTCTCTCTCTCTCTCTCTCTCTCTCTCTCTCTCTCTCTCTCACTCTCTCTGTCTATCTATCTTTATATCTCTCTATATATATCTATCTATCTTTCATCTCCCTCTCTTTCTCTCTCTTATATAAGTGATATAAACAATTACTCAGAGGAATAGGTAGAAAGATACATATTGGTTGATAGATTCAGATAATTAAATCCGTATGTTTGTCTCACTCTCTCTCTCTGCCTCTCTCTTTCTCTCTCTCTATCTCGCTCTCTGTCTCTCTCTCTCTCTCTCTCTCTCTCTCTCTCTCTCTCTCTCTCTCTCTCTCTCTCTCTCTCTCTCTCTCTCTCTCTCTCTCTCTCTCTCTCTCTCTCTCTCTCTCTCTCTCTCTCTCTCTCTCTCTCTCTCTCTCTCTCTCTCTCTCTCTCTCTCTCTCTCTCTCTCTCCCCCTCCCTCCCTCCCTCTCTTTATCTTTCTTCTTTCTCTCTCCCCCCTTTCTCCTTTATATGTTTACTGTTCCAGACTACCCTAAGAACTGATTGTTTAGCATCTATATTAAGTCGCTTTAACTCCGTGTCTCCCGTTTAACAAGGAAACTTGAGAATAAAATCTTCAGGGTGTATAAAGCGATACGCATTTTTCTTATGCAAATCTTGGCACATCCTTCCACTACATTTGCTATACCAACTTTCTTTTGTTCAAAACTTGGTGTCATTATTGTGTAACTCATATCTAAAAAAAATATGATTTTTTTTTTTTTTTTTTTTTTTTGGGGGGGGGGGGTATTTGAGGGTGGAGATGGACGTGTGAGGAAACGAATCAATTAAATGATTATTTCGTTTTGGTAATTTTCGAAATAAATGAATATAATGATAATTTAATAAGCCAGTGCACATCTAAGAGGTTTTTTGTTATTTGATTCTATCCAATCATGTAACAAGAGTTTCTCGATTCAGTATGACATATCGAGACAGCATTCCACTTATCTATCAATAAACACAGTGAATCTTTGTAAACCAAAGTAATAGAATCTACAGAGATTAATTATTGGTAGCAACATAGAGACCCAACTTTGCAAATATGTACAAGAACAGTAGAACATACAGCAATCATGTTCATTATTTACTTTGTCCACTGATAGCTGTCTAAGACTTTTTCGAGAGTTATTGCTACACTCATCTTTAGGCTATGTGTGCAATTTGGAAATTGCAAACGCGGGGTACTGCATACGAACTGTTTCTCTTCGTGTAGAAGCTTTTAGAGCTGAACTTGATTGTAAACAAGCTCACCTGACTACGTCCGTTACTGTTTAACAGAATGTACATTGAATTTAATTAATAAGTGTCTTGATCGTACATAAAGAATGCGTATGCAGCGAACTGATCCCATTCTTTGTATATCACCTTATATTTATTTCACTGGCATTTAAACTTACTACACTTTCAAAGGAAACTGAATCCTTGTTGTTTGAATAGACACTGAAAAGGCGTACCTGTCATTGATTTATCTCGATAAGAATAACAGAAATTCTAAAATTTAAAGGACAGGTTGACTATTTTTGGATTAACGGTTGATGTAAAGAAGACAGGCTCACAGGTCTATTGTGAATCGCGGAACTGATCTAGTTTCGGTGTGATTCATATTAAGATATTTGAATACATATTCTAAAAAATATACACACATGCACAGACGTGTTGTTGTGTGTTTTATCTACTCATATATTTACCTATTTAAATATTTCATTTATACATACCTCCATATACATATCAAATCACTTTCTATCATATTCATCCCTTTCTTATTGCTATTCCAACAGGTCTCGACCCAAGGCAACCCTGAACTCCGGATTCTGACAGACGCCATGGAGAAGATTCGGTACGCTGGCAGCTGGGCACCTGTCGAGCGTCTGTCCGTACGTGGGTTACTTCCCTCGACGGAGAACTACATGACCTATGAAGGCTCCCTTACACAACCTCCGTGCCATGAGACCGTCACCTGGGTTGTTCTCAATAAGCCGATCTATATTACTAAACAACAGGTTCGTCGAATGGTGTAGTACTGTTACTCGGTGGTAGGTAGTGAAACATGGGTTTTGTGCCGGAGACTTTTGCACGTTAACACGAGTAAATGCGTTGAAAATATAATTCAAGGTTCGTCTCCCTCCTTCCTTTATCATTTCATTAAGTGATATAACTCCTGTATGCCAGAGAGATTGATGTAGGTAGTCAATTTGTATATACATAACCCATGTCAGCTTATCATATTCCGTCATCTAATACTCCTTTGCTAGAGACATTAATAAGATCACAAGAATCCATAACAGTATTCCTTTGCATTGTAATATTAAAATCTACTTTTGTTCTGAATGTATAACAAAATAGAATTGGATCAACTGAAAAAAGAGATGTAAGTTAAAAATAATGCAGAGAACTAAACAAAAATATGCACAATAAACACACACACATACACACACACACACATGAGCACTACAGGCTTGTGATGCCAGTTGTTATCATTGGAATAACGAGTCCATTACGTAATCTACCCTTTGTTCACTCTAATGCAGTCGTCTAGTCAGGGAAGGTCTGCGCACATCAAATATTCAGGTTCATGTTCCGCCCCCCCCCCCCCTTCCTCTCAGCTTCTATCTCTCTCTCATTCTCTCTCTCTCTCTCTTTCTCTCTCTCACACACACTCTCACTCTCTCTTTATTCCTCTCTATCTGTCGCTCTCCCTCCCTCCACTTCTCTCCCTCTCCTCTCTCCTCAATCAGCCTCATCTCACACTTCATTCTCTATTTCTCATTTAATTTCTCCTCCCATAGCTACACGTCTTACGGAAGCTGCATCAAGGTACGAAGGCTGCTCCCAAGGCCAAGATGGTCAACAACTTCCGGCCAATACAGCAGATGTACCACCGGCCACTTCGCACCAACATCGACTTTACGAACGGACGCCAGCTCAACTGCCCATCCATGGCGAGGCAGATGTACTATACCGGTGAGTTATGGTGTGTGTGTGTGTGTGTGTGTGTGTGTGTGTGTGAGAGAGAGAGAGAGAGAGAGAGTTAGAGTTCAACTGACAAGGCAGATGTACCATACCGGTGAATTATGAAGTGTGTGTGTGTATGTGTACGAGACACACACACACACACACACACACACACACACAGAAAGAGAGAGAGAGAGAGAGAGAGAGAGAGAGAGAGAGAGAGAGAGAGAGAGAGAGAGAGAGAGAGAGAGAGAGAGAGAGAGAGAGAGAGAGAGAGAGAGAGAGAGAGAGAGAGAGAGAGAGAGAGAGAGAGAGAGAGAGAGAGAGAAGCAGACAGACAGATGGAGGTTAATGCTATGTATGGAGAAAGAGAGCTAAATTCTATGTGTAGAGAGAGAATGGGAGTGAAGGAGGTAAAGAAAGAAAGAACTGGAAAGAGAGAGCAGAATAAGGAAGAAATACCAGGAACCTCTAACACAACATCATTACCAATTCAACAGATGAAAGTAGACCTGTTACACTAGAACCTTGATTTTTTTTTTTACTTTTCTTTTCTTTCCTATTTTCTCATAAAGATTTCGATATATCATTCCAAAAAAAAAAAAAAAAAAAAAAAAAAAAAAAAAAAAAAAAAAAAAAAAAAAAATCAGAAAAAAATGTCCCAAAAAAACCCGCTGTTATTGACCTATAAGAAGATAACGAAAGAGAGATGTCGCTCCAGGTAGCCTCGAGCCTCCGCCAAGAAAAGGTCACATAGGTGAAACCAGGATAATGTGGAGTCACGAGGTCCTATCCACTTTAGGAAGAAGCCGGGAGGGAGTGGAGTAACTTTTCCCATCCGAGGTCTTCCTTATTCCCAGAGTAATGGGGGTAAGGGGGGGTAGGGGGTAGGGTGGGATGGGATAAGAGGTAGGGTGGGGTAGGGGGGTAGGGTAGGAGGCTAGGAGGGGGTAGGGGGTAGGGGGGTAAGGATTGGGATGGGGTAGGGGGGGTAAGGATTGGGATGGGGTTAGTGGATACGAAAAGGGGTGGAGGATAGGTAGGAGAGGGAGAGAAAGGGGAGGTGGGTTTGGGGGTTGTGGGGGAGGGGGGAGGGGGGTAAAGGGATAAGGGGCAAGGGAAAGTCCAAAGTCAATCGCGGTTCTGCAGCCGAGCTTACCTGTTCTATATTGGTCTATCTGTCTATCTATCAGTCTGTCTATCTATCTTTTTATCTCTATATACAGTATGTGTGTGCGTGTGCATGTGCGTGTGCGTGTGTGTGCGTGTGCGTGTCTGTGTGTCCGTGTGCGTGTGTGTGTGCGTGTGCATGTGCGTGTACGTGTGCGTGTGCGTGTGCGTGTGCGTGTGTGTGTGCGTGTGCGTGTGCGTGTGTGTGTGCGCGTGCGTGTGCGTGTACGTGTACATGTGCGCTTGCATATGTGTGTGTGTGCGTATCTATACCGTTTTCACATATATCCATGTAACTATACACACTGCAAGTCTTACATATTCCAACTCTCCTGACAGAGGATCAAGCCTAGACTTTCGGGAGAGAATTGTGCATTCGCAGCCCCTGTCACTTCCAACAAGTCCTACAGATAAAAGTTGTCCGGTTAATTGTTCCTAACGAGCTAATTAACTACCACCACCTTCATGTTAACAACTCAATTAACGCCCTTGTAAATGTAGCGTTAGAGCCATAAAACTGCAGCAAGCTCCCTCAAGCAACTACGATCAGCATTGCAACATTGCAGGAATTGCCATCATTAATGCAACATACCTGACTATACAACATACATCGTCCTATATTTCTATCGTTTCATTTCGTTAGAAAAATTAAATAATCGTACTTTGGATTCTCTTTTTATATAGCGGATGATATAAATTCAATCATAATCATGATAATCATTTCATAACTGATGAGTTGGTGATAATGATTATTCGATGACCGAACGATTGAAAATGATATAATTACTTGATAACCGGCGATGAAGTGATGATAAAAAAATAATAATAAAAAAATAAAATACATTGATGTCATTCGGATGCATTCGATTTTGCAAATTTTGTGTTTATTTACTGTGTTTTGGCGATGACGTTTAGATTATCGTGTTTTGACACAATGGAATGACTAAAATTTTATTTTGTCTCTGTCTGTCTGTCTGTCTGTCTGTCTGTCTGTCTGTCCGTCCGTCTGTCTGTCTGTCTGTCTGTCCGTCCGTCTGTCTCCCTCTCTCTCTCTCTCTCACTCTCTCTCTCTCTCTCTCCCTCTGTATATGTGTGTGTGTGTTTTTTATATTCTCCGTCTAGCATTCCGATGTAAACATAACATCTATGTTGTCGAATTCATCTAATATGAAAGGGATGAAGACTAAGGGAGGATGGGGAGGGAGAAGAGGAAAAGATGGACTGAGGAGAGGGAAGGGAGAGGAAGAGAGAAGAGAAGTGGAGAAGGAAGGGGAGTAAGAGCGAGGAAAAGAGTGGAAGGGAAGAAAAGAAGAGGAGAGGGGAGTGAAAAGAGTGGAAAGGAAGAGAAGAGGAGAGAGGAATGAAGAGGGGTGGAAAAGATCGAAAGAGAAATCAAGGGCTAGGAAGTAAGATAAGCAATAAAGAAATAATTAAAAAAATACAATTGCTAAAAAAAAAAAAAAAAAAAAAAAAAAAATAGGACATAAAATCCGAGCCAAGAGCTACCCGAATGCTGGACACTCTCCTTTCATCTATGTGAAATTGGCAGGGCATCGGCGGTCTGGCCTTGTACACGGGGCTTTGGTTTTAAATGGATGAGATTACGCCCGCGCGCAGTGGTTGAGACAAACTACACTTTGATGAAACCTTGTCACTCTGACACTGACAGATGCGCGCTGCCCCCTGCCCCCCCATCCCTCCCCCTCTCCCAAAAAAAAAAAAAAAAAATAGAAAATCGTTTTGAATATTTTTGCTTATCTCGTTTGATTCCATGAAATCTGTGGAGTTTAATGCTTTATACATTATCTGAATCTCGGATGTACGCACACACGCGGAATGAGAAGCTTTCTACATGCATATTTATGCAATGCTTTTGGACGCTGGAAATGTAGAAGAAACTGTTGCTCTTGTTCATTTTACTCGCATATAAATGGACGTAAATATGCTCACATGAACACTTTAGTACATATGTATTCTACGCACACACACATATATACACTGAGACCCTTACCATACATACATTCATGCATGGATACGTACAGTAATACTATACAGGGCAAGAATAGAAAAGAGGGAGTAAGTGAAGTAATATAGTTAAGTTTCTTTCCATTGGTTCATTTCTTTCTTTTTCTTTTATCTCACTCGACCCCCCCCCCCCTCTCTCTCTCTCTTTCTCTATCTCTCTCTCTCTCTTTCTCTCTCTCTCTCTCTCCTTCCTTCTCTCCCTCTAACCAACTCTCTCCCTCTCATTCTCTCACTTTTTTTTTCTCTGTATCTATCTCTTGTTCTCCTTTCATCTCCCTCTCCCTCTCTCTTCACGAAAAAAAAGTTTAATTATTAATTCGACCATAATATCATCTGCACTGATTACCACCATCCTGCTCGAGTCGTAAATCACTTTGATGACTCGCCCTGTGACTCGAAATGACTCGAGTTAAATGAAACAGTGTCTCGAACGCCCCGACATTGAATTCACCGCTAAAGAGGGAGAGATAAAGTGGGATTCAGTGTGGAAAGAGGAGAGAAGGAAGGGAGGGAGAGGGGCGTGGAGGAGGATGGGAAGGTGGGTGGGGGGAAGGAGGAGGCTAGCGGTGAGAGGGGTGGGGGGGGGGAGGGGGAGGGGGAAGGGAAGGGGAGCGTTGGATTGGGTCCGAAGGGAGGAGAGGTTTAGGGGAGGAGAGGTTTGGGGGGGGGAAGGTGGGGGGTGGGAAGTAGGAGGCTAGCGGTGGGAAGGGAGGGGGAAGGGAGAGGGGAGGGGGAGGAGGGGAAAGGGGAGTGTTGGATTGGGTCCGAAGGGAGGAGAGGAAGGTTTTGGGGTGGAAAGGTGTGTGTGGGGGGGGGGGGAGCTGGGCTATGGGTGAGGAAGGAAGGAAAAGGATGAGAGGAAGGGAAGTGTGTGAGGAATATGAAGGGGGGGGGGGCAAAGGGGTGTCTAGATGGAGGGGGGGAGGGAGAGGGTGGCATAGGGTTGAGAAGGAGGGGGAAAAAGTGGCATGGGACGAGAGCGAAAGTTGAGTAGGAAAGAGAGGGAGGGAAA
>BOPN01000124.1:27500-32500 GCA_017312705.2 Penaeus japonicus
TTGATATTCTAGATGAAGAAGAAGGAAAGGAAATCAGAGAAAAATTAGTAAAGGGAAGAGGGAGGAAAATAAATTAATGGAAAAAGAAGTTGGAGATGTAAAGAAGAAGAAGAAGAAAAAAAGAGGAATATTAAGAAGAGGAAGACGAATCAGTAGGAAAATCGGATAAGAAAGAAGGAAATGAAAGAAAAGAAGAAGAATTGGGAGATGAAGCAGACTTAGAGGAAACGGATGAAGGGGGAAAAGGAAAGAAAAAAAAGTAGAAGGGGAAGAATTGGGAGGAGAAGGAAACGAAGATGAATGATAGATAGAGAGAAAAGGAAATAAAAGAAAATAGACAGATTAATATGAGATAATGATAATTGACAATGTAAATTTGATAATGGTAGCAATAATGATATTGATAGTGATAATCATCATAAAGATTATAATAATGATAATGATGATAGTAATGATAATAACAAAAATCATATTATCATAGTGATAATAATCATGATAATGATGATGATAATGGTAGTGATAATAATAAAACGGATATCATGATAAAAATGATTATAATAATAACAATCTTCATGAAAAAAAACAGTAATGGTAATAATAATAATAACAACAATGATAATAACAGGGATGAATATGAAAGCATTAATGATAATGATTATAACAATAGTAATAATATTGTTAGAAATGAAAATGATAATTATAATGATAGAAATACTGATAAAGATAGAGGTAATAACAATAGTTATGATTATGTTAATGATATTAACAATAATAATGATAATTATAAGAATAATGACAATATTGGTGAAAAGGATGATAATAATGATAGTAACAATAATGATTATAATAATAATACTGATGATGATAATAATAATAATTGAATATAATAATGATAAGGAGATATAATGATGATAACTATGTATGATGAAAATAATGATGCTAATAAATATTAGATAAAGAAAAAGAGAAAGGTAGAGGATGCAGGAAAAAAAGACATAAGAGTAGAGAAAACAAAACACAATAAGAAAAAATCTATATTCTGTCAAAACTTACAACTCTTATTCTGGTAAATTGTTTTCTGACTGTCTCTCTATCTACATCTACGTATCAAGCACATGCATCTTATCCTCCTCTCCTTCCCTCATCTTCACCCCTTTCTCTCACTCTCTGTCTCTCTCTCTCTTTCTCTTCCCCCTCGTTCCCATGTTTCCATCCCTTTCACTCCCTCCCTCCCTCCTTCTCTTCTCTCTCTCTCTTATCTTCCCCTCCATCTCTTGTCTTCACTCCTTCCAATCTCCCCCCCTCTCTCTCTCTCTCTCTCTCTCTCTCTCTCTCTCTCTCTCTCTCTCTCTCTCTCTCTCTCTCTCTCTCTCTCTCTCTCTCTCTCTCTCTCTCTCTCTCTCTCTCTCTCTCCTCTTTGCGAGACGAACTTATATTTAAAATGCTTTAACTTTTTTTTTAGAGAATTAGAGCTTGGACATTCTACATTTTCTATTTCTTCATATTTTATTCTGTTTCTGTGTCTGTATCTCAGTTTGAGTGTGAGTGTGTCTGTGTCTATGTCTGTTTGTGTGGGTCTTTGTTTCAGTGTCATGTTTTGCATCTGCGTTTCTTCCTGTTACTATTTTTGTGTTTGTGTATGATGTTTTACTTCTTTTTTTGTTTTTTAACGGTGTATGTTGTTGTTGTTTTTTATCTCTCTTTCTTTCTTTCTCTTTCTATCTCTATCTCTCTGCATCGCTATCTTTCTCTCTCTCTCTCTTGCTCTCTCTGCGTCTCGTACTCACTCTCTCTCTCTCTCTCTCTCTGTCTCTCTCTCTCTCTCGCTCTCTCTGTGTCTCGTACTCACTCTCCCTCTCCCTCTCCTCTCTCCCTCTTCCTCGATTCGCGGAAACTAAAACTCTTGGGATAGACTATTTCTTTCTGCATTACGAAGTGCAACAAAATGTAAAAGTCTAATTAAATTTGTTCATCATAAGATGTTTTTCTTGGAATTTAATCCGACCTTAACAATTGGTGAGCCTTTTTTTACCCTTTTATTCAAACAATTGAAGACAAGATTATGCATTTCAGAAATACAGATGGAGAGAATATATTTGTCAAGGCTTTGCCTATTTTTTTTTCATTCTTGCTCTCTTTTCTGTTGAGTTTTGTTTGACATTTGCAGTGCAACTCATATTGATGGGACTTGCATAATCATTAATCCCTTTTTAGAAATAAACTCACATAAAAAACCCACTGCAAAGCTACTTCCATTCCAGGAGGAATAAATAGTAATAGAAAAAAATAAAAAATCTACTACCATCTGAGAGAAAAACCTCCCACCGCGTTTGTTTTTGCAATTGAAAATGCTTTCATGAAATTCGAATGATTAAAGTTAAATATTTAGCATTTCCATTACAGCCAACTCGTCCACCCATTAATGCATAATATCTAAAACGGCGCCAATAGGCTTACGATGTTGTTATACTCGGCAAAAATGCGAAAATGTAAAATATGTTTATGACCAAAGAGGTATAAGTCTAGAATTTCATGTTATTTCCAAAATAGCTCTTAGGAAGGATCCGCAAAATATATACATATACATTTGCATACTATATTTGCTTTCCTTTTTCCTTTTATTTTTACATCTATGTATGAGTATAATTCTATATCAAAGAGTTGCATAAATGGAGAAAAGATAAATTCTTTATGTCTATTTCGCTGGTGACGGATAAATATGACAGATATCACATATCGTGTTATAGAAGGAGAACGACAATAATAAGTTATTTGATATAAATGCAGATAACATACTTTTGGAGTGATAATAACTCTAATAATAAAATTACGTTACTTAACTAATATTTCTTTTTATTTCTTTTCAGCTAATACTTGGAGGTAGTGATACTGAAAGCAGCAGATCATCTCAACTTACTTGCAATGAACACATATCAAGATCAACATATCTATCAATTCCGACATCAAGAGAAAATATTTGGAAAATGTCACACGTGAAATCTCAGACTCACCGTGGGAAACAATACAAAAAATATATATACATTAGGAGAAAACTTCAATAATAATCATAAAAAAATAAAGATAACCAATAAAACATGAATGAACATGAATCATACAAACACCCATAATGGCCAAAAAAAATAAATGAATAAATAAATAAATAAATAAATAAAAATAAAATAAAATGGACAATGAACAATGTTTTTAAGTGTTTCGGAGATACTTCACGATAAGAGAAATGTTAAGAGTTGTTCTTCCAACAGGCAATATCCTTAATGTAGATAATTTCAAGAAAAGCTTCTCAGTTCTGATATAAGACAAAGAAAGAGTATCATGTTAATGGTCTGGTATGTCTTTGAGTATTAAGACGGAAGGGGAATAATGGCAGTAATGTTATTGTCATTTCTATAATCGTTTTTATCCTTTATTATAATCACTTTCATGATTATTACTTTTTATTATCATTACTGTTATTTCCTTTCTTTTATCATCATTATGAGTATTATTACTTGTAGTAGCAGTAATAGCTGTTGTTAAAGTACAAGTAGCTGTAAAATATACTGCATTACATTAGTTTGCATTGCTTAGTTATTATCAATATCATCCTTATTTTTATTATAATCATTATTGTTATCATCATGATCATTGATATTATAATTATGATCATTATCATCATGATCATTGATATTATTATCATTATTATTATCATTATCATTTTTATAATTATTATTATTATCGTCATTCATTGCTGATATCAATATTATTATCATTATTGTTATCATTATTTTTATTATTATTATTATGGTTGTTGTTTTCATTATCGTCAATATTAAAATTACTATCACTATCATCTATGTTCTTATCATTGTTATTAGTAATGATAAGAGTATTGGTGGTAAAAGTAGTAAAGGTAAAGTTAGTAGTACTAGCAATTGGAGTGATAACAATAATGATAACACTAATAACATCATCAACAACAATAAATTATTATGATAGTAATGATCATGACAACTATGATGACAAAGTTGACACTAAAGACAATAATGTTGAAGTAATTCATACTACAATTTGTATCATCATCATTAATCTATTATTATCATGAATTTTATTATCATTATCATTAACGCATATTATTATTATCATCATCATTATTATTATTTTATTATGATCATTAATATCATCATCAGCAATATTATTGTCATTATCATTATCACCATTACTGCTATTATAGTTATAATCATTATCATTATCAGCATCATAGTCATTTTCATCATTTCATTATCCCCATAACTATTTTCATTACTATGAATATCGCTATCATTATAGTTATGATTGCTATCAATATCCCTATTATTATCAATTTTGATATATTGTTATCGTTATTATACATCATCAGGTCAGTGAGCTGTCGGTTCTGAATATAATTAGAACCCATATCACACCATTGATATCATATTCTAAACGAAATTGACCAAGACTCCTTTGAAGTGGATTTAAAACGAACCCAGAAAAAAAATCCAAAACAAACACACACAAAAAATAAAATATTTGTTATTTAGCACGGATCTCTTGCTTCAGAGTTCCAATACGAAACACAATGGACGATTTTCTGTGTCGATACATATACCCAAATGAGTTTTTTTTTATCTTAGTCATGTAACATTGTCACTGTCGTAGATGTATGTATTTTTTTTTTTCTTATTTTTTTTTTTCTTCTTCCTTCATTTACAGATCAATCTTCTTTCATTTCTAAGAAAGGGGTGGGGTTCATTACCTCCCTCTACCCCCTCCCCACCACTTCTTACATTTAAGGAAAATAACGAAAATATAAGAAAACACTTCGTCACTTTTTTTTTAATAGTACTGATAAAACAAACCGAGTGTTTTACTCTCGTGTTTTGTTGTGACAACGAAAACTGGACACATTCTGGATAAGTAACATTCAAGAGGATTGAAAAAAATATCTCACATGAAAATAGACATATAGTGATTATGTATCA
>BOPN01000124.1:40000-42500 GCA_017312705.2 Penaeus japonicus
CCATCCGTATAGCATCACTGACCAAACACAGTATCTCAAAAGTCTGATCTTCACTGTAATATTCAGATTCCTATCTATAGATTTTTATTTGTTTATTTTTTTTTATTTTTTATTTTTTTAATGAACGCTTTCTTTACCATATCAATTTTTTGTTTGATATCTGTGTTGCATCTACAGTCCGATGTTATTATCAAATCTATCAGTTTGTTGTAGTTTTTCACCGTTGATATTGATGTTGCTGTTTGGAGGTTGTTCTTTTGTTTTGTTAATAACCAATATATTTGTTTTCGTTTTGTTTATACTAAGGCCTCGTTTCGCGCTTTCTTCCTGGAGAGATGATGTTGTAAGTCCTGGGCATTATCAGCAAGTAGAACAGTGTCATTTGCATATTTGATGTTAGATAGTGATACTTTGTCAATCATGAAATTCACAGTTTCTATCACTTTTCCTTGGCTTTTCCTCTTTATAGGGACTCAGTCACTTAGGAGTCCTTCGATAGAGGTGACAGCCATCTGTTCTTCATACAGGTTGTTGAGTAATCTTGGATCTTTACCATCATTTCCTAGCATTTTAAGATCGTCTATAAAGATGTTATGTTTAGACCTGTCAAAATGTTTTTTTTTTTTTTTTTTTTTTTTTTTTTTTTTAGTCAATGAATACCAGGTAGATGTCTTTCTGCAGCTTAATTGACCTCTCGCCTAAAATTCTAAGTAAGGAGTTTGCATTCATTGTTCCATTATCCTCTTTAAAAATAAGTTGTTCTTCTCCAATTACTGGAAGCAGTTTATAATTTTCGCATTCAAGAAAATTTCCTTTTTTTTCATGGATGATGACTACAGATTTTCTTCTTTGTTTAGATGTTTTACCAGTTTCATAAACCATGTTGGCTAGTATGATGTTTCCGGAGTGATTGCTATTATCATTACAATTGCTTTCATTATTATTAGCAGTAGTATCAGAAGTCGTAGTAGTAGCAATAGTAGAATTGTTGTTATCATAATGATAATGGTAATAATAATAAAAACATTATAATAATTACAAAGATATTAATGATGAAGATAAGAGTGATACTAATATGAGTCGTTTTAACAATTTGATAATTGCAACGATAATAATTATATGATAACACTAAAATAATGATGATAACGGAAATAATGAAAGTTGTAAGAATGATAATGAAAATAGTGATGACAACAACAATTATAATGATGCTGATAACAATGATAATGAAACTACTAATATTAATGATAATGTCAAATATTGTAGTATCAGTAATACTAATGACAACAATTACACTAAGAGAAATAATAACAAAGTAACCACCGTTATTATATCACCATTACTATTACCATTAATATTACGATATTTTTTTATCCTTATCAAATCATCATTATTACCTATACATTTTTTTTTTTTTACCTACTAATCTATCATCATTCTAGATTTCACCCCCAAAAAATGACGACTAATCCATCACTTTTCTTGCTTTTAGTACTATAGTCATATAAATGATTACCCTCCCCCTCCCCCTCCCCTCCCCATACCCCCTCCCCATACCCCTTCCCCCCTCCCCCTCCCCCTCATCCCCTCCCCCTTCCCCCCTCCCCATACCCCCTCCCCCTCCTTCCCTCTCCCCCCCTCCCCCTCCCCCTCCCCCAACCAATCCCCCAAAGAAAAACAAAAAAACATGTTTAAGACAAGATGTTTCCTGTGTCGATTAGCATAATGGTTTCTCCTCATCAGTCGAAAGCCAATGCTAGGTCGAAGACGTTAGGTTGTTATTGATGGCTTTCTGTGCATTCTGTGAGTGATTATTTGCATTATGATGATAGTAATGACGATGATACTTATGTTAAAATGTGAGATCATAGTAGTGAGGGTAATAATCCATGTAATAATGGTGGTAATGGTATTATTAATGATGATAATTGTAGTTATAACATGAGTGATATGGATGATGATTAATATATAATGATAATGATAATAATAATGATGATGATAATAATGATATTAAAGATGATGATAATGACAGTGGTAAGAGTGATAAAACTACAACTGTAGGTAATAATTATAAGAATTATGATAATGATAATTATGGTAATTCTTATGATTATGATGATGATGAAGATGATGATAATGATAAGAAAAATAATGGTAGCAAAACAAAAACGGTAATGATGATAAAAACACTAATGATTATGAATAGTAATAATGATAATAAAAAGAATAATCATCAAAATTACGATGATATTGAAAATGATGGAATAAAAAAGATGAAATGAAGAGCAACAAAAAAACAAGCAAACAAAGTAAACACACCCATCCATATACATACACACGCGTAAATATACACAAGTCTATACACACATATATACATTTGTATGTTCACTCATATACAACTATAAGCATGTATGCATATCTGTATATTACACAACCACACCTGAAAAGCATCACGTACCTGCAAGAAATCAAAACAGTGCATCTCAGCCATTAAGAAAAA
>BOPN01000124.1:55000-60000 GCA_017312705.2 Penaeus japonicus
GAAAATGACGAAGACGAAGATGAGAGATGATGATTATTGTTATCATTTTCATGTTATCTTGAAAATAATAATCATAACGATAATGACCATTAAAATAACAAAAGTTATTGCTATAATTATTTACATCATCATAACAATAATAATCATAAGGATAATGATAATAATGATGATAAAATAATTTGAAATATTGCAATAAACACCGAGAGGATAAAGGCATAGCATAATGGATTTATTAATACTGTATATTAATAACTGCCTAACGCCATATTGCAGAAGATTAAACGATAATGGAATACAATTTACATGGATGTTGCTTCCCTCGTAGACATCAAGGACTACATTAATTCATTCATAATTGCAGAAATGTTGCAACTCATACCCGTACTTATTCATCGACAAAGCTATTTTTAAAACATATTGTATGGTTACATTCCATCTCAGAAAGTGTAAGTGCGCATTGATCCCTTTTATTGAGCTTTACCTCTGTGTGTTTGTTTGTTTTTTTGTTTGTGTGTGTGTGCGTATGTGTGTGTGACATATCAATGTTTAGACGGGTGAACATACACACACACACGCATTCGCACACGCACACGCACACACACACACACACGCGCGCACACGCACACACACACGCACACACGCGCGCACACACACACACACACACACACACACACACACGCACACACACATGCACACACACACACACACACGTACACGCACACGAGCTCACACACGTACACGCCATACTTATAACTAAGATAGCTAATACATCCTCAACATCATTTCTTCAATATATTTTACAAAATCCACCAAATCCCACATCCCAAAGCACATTTCATGCAATAGATCAAAGGATGCTTTCCCTCCTTACAGAATTTCAACACATCTCAATAGCTTTCTTACAAGACGGTCTCACACAAGTTTAGCTATCTGAGTCCTTTGAAAAATAGAAGCAGATATGATAGAAATGGAAGCAGGAGAAGAAAAAAAGGAAGCTAAGAAATAGGAAAATGTTACGAACCAAGCAATCAGATTTAAAATAGAAAAAGGGAAAATATATGCAAGAAAGCCTCAATGTCCAACCATCTAAAATAGAACAAAAAGAGGAAGACGAAGAATAAGAAGGCAACAAAAAAAAGTGAAGGCCACCAGAAATTCCCTAATAAGCTACCATTATTTCTTGATTTATCTTGTAAGGGACGTGCCTCTCACACCAACCAGTTTGGCTCCATGCAAATTTCACAAAATGGATCTAAGAAAGCTTTGTCTTCTTTCCAGATTTTTTACGCTTCTCTTTAGTGGCTAAATTCCCTTTTTTTTAAGTCTCAGACGAGGAGAAATTCCTAAATAAATAAACAACAAGAAAGAGAAGGGGAATGAAGAAAAAATAAAAGATTATGTAGAGGGGGGGGTATAAATAATAAAAAAAGAGCATGCAACAAATACCAATAACGGGGAAGAAAGAAAAGGGGAGGACAGAGCTCCAGAAAACCGCTAATAGGCTATCATTATTTCCAGATTTATCGCATAAGGGACGTGCCTCTAACACCAACCAAGAGGCTCCTGCGCAATCACTCGCTTAGAACCGCCGTTGTAATCTTCTAAGGTTTTATAGCATGCAACGCCTAACAGGAGAGTGGTTCCCAGAGGCAGCCTGGACTTTCTCCCGAAGGAAAAGTTGGAAGGAACCTGCATGCAACATCGAAAAGGGTACTGGGTACTAGTTCTTTGCGGAGCTTGAGGGTTCTAACCAAAAAAACTTCTCTAAAAGAAAGATTTATAACCCTGCTAAGTTCGTCGTATCTGGCCTCTTGAGACGCAAGTGTTTTTTTGTTTTCATGAATACTTAACAAACATGACAAAGCTTATTTGACCCTATATCAAACAGAAGTTTTGTTTACGTTAAATGTCCAAAGGCGCTTTTAGTCAATTCTTTTTTATTATTATTTACATTATAGTACTAACTTATTGCATTATACTATCATGTATTTTGGCACATATATATAATCATTGCATATAGTTTAATAAACAATACCATTATTAGTAAGCAATTCTGCAATCTCTGATAATATCCTCTTTACAGAAACGTATGTCCATAACACCTAAGTATTTCAAATAAGTTGGTACAACAGAGATCCAGGCAGCTTCTCCCTGTCCCATTGGTAGCCTATAATGGCTTGTCATAAATAAAAACCTTCCATGAGTTTCAGAACATCCTCAGCATTACTACCGTTACAAGTTGTAAAAATAAGATACCGAGAACTATCATAATATAAATAAAACAGCTGAAGAGATCACAACAAACGTAAGATCATCGCCACCTGAGATCCCAAAGCGACGAAACTGAAAACGTCTCAAAATGCAAAATGAAGGAAGTGATATAATATTCTTCATCGACAGAATTCTACATTAGTTGTGCATCTCTTTATTAAAGAATGCTTGATTCTAATGAAAAGAGGTTTGGATGAAGACTGATTAGTTATATGTTTGGTGATTACGTTATAGTAGTGCAGTTAAGAGAATATTGGTGATTAGTAGAATATATGGGGCTTAATAGTAAAACCGCGAAAGAACAATTATAATGGTAGCTAGAGAGAGAGATAGAGAGAGAGAGAGAGAGAGAGAGAGAGAGAGAGAGAGAGAGAGAGAGAGAGAGAGAGAGAGAGAGAGAGAGAGAGAGAGAGAGAGAAAGAAAATAGAAAGAAAAGGGGGCAAAAGAACCAGAACACAGCATCAAAAAGAACAGAGAGATTGGGAAAAAAAAGGAGTAGAAAAGTCAGGATAAAGAAATATACGATAAAAGAAACGGCAAAAGCTTTTCCACAAGGCCAGGGAATGAAGGGGAAGACTCTGAGGGATGTGAACGAGTGGACTTTTGGAGGCTGGGCATTTCTCTTTTTATTTGTAGTAATTGCAGCATAATGCTAATAATGATTGATGATAATTATGGTAATGATGGATAATGTAATGGCTTGATAATGGTGTTCATGATGGTGATGATCGTAGGGAACATAATGATGGATAATAACTATGGTAATGATGGTTAATGTAATGGTTTGATAATGGTGTTCATGATGGTAATGATCGTAGGGAACATAATGATAGTGGTTATTATGAATCTGATAATGATGATTATATTGCTGTTGAAATAAGTAATTTATCAATATAGCAGATATTTACACATAAAGAAATAGGTAATAAAAGTTAAAGAGACGTAGGGAGTGTGAGAGATATGAGATTTACTCATAAAAGGTAATTAACCAAAGACGGGAAATTCTTCATTCCTTTATTTAGAAAAGGACGGCACACGTGGATATAGTGATATCAACTACGGTAATGAATCTTGCTAGAAAGGAGCAGCTGGGTCACACAGGGGGTGAGGGACGGACGAAGCGAGTGGTATTTCGAGCGAGAGTGGTGTGACCAGAGAAAGGGAGGGCAGGCCAGGTCATGTCATTCATACTCTGACCCGGACGGTTTTTTCCTCCTCCGCATGGGCACGTTGCAGAATATCTAGTGGTGACCAACCTGTCCTCAAGTGGCACTTGAAGTACGTCTCACAAGACAGAATAGGAGACAGAGAGAGAAAAAAAAAAGAAAGAGAGAGAGAAAGAAAGAGAAAGAGAGAGAGAAAGAAAGAGAAAGAGAGAGAGAAAAAAAGATACAGATACAGAGACAAAGAAAGAGTTAAAAAAAAAAAATAACGAGTGGGAAAAAAGAGAAAAAAAAATTATCAATAAAAAAAAGAAAGAAAAAAAAAAAGAGAGAGAAAGAAAAAGTATTCAATGCAACGTAAAATATAAATACATCAACAGAATAGACACATAAGCACCACGTTTATTGACTTCAGCGACAAATACAGTTCCTCGCTGATATATTTGACAAGAAAACACATCTGCCGTCAAGTGCCAATATTCAATAAACTTGTCAATATGTTATCAACAAATATGTCATTTGCAATCTCCTTCACAGATACAATATGACGAGAAGACTGATGGTAATAATTACACTGGAAATAATATTTTTCATATCTTATTTATTTCTTTGTTATGACTTATTTGTATCATTGTCATAGTCATAGATATAGCATTTGTCTTGTTAGTAGCGTTATAAGTGGTAATAGTAATAATAATGATAATTACAATAATGATAATAGTAATCATGCCCACCGTCACCATCATCGGCATGATTCATGTCATTGATATTATCATCATCACCATTAACATCATCATCATCACGTTCATCATTTATCATTATTGTGATTGTTGCATTATTGTTATTATTAACAATTATTAGCATTATTATTCATTATTAACATTATTAACATCATTGATTATGATCATAACTATTATCACCATTATAAATTATTATTATTATCCTAATCATTAATCACTGTAATTATCAAAATGATTCATTATTATCATTATCCTAATCATTAATCATTATCATTATCATCACTAGAATTACCATAATCAGAACAATGAATGTCAATGAAGTAATGAATGTTATTTATACATTCCTTACTCCATAATTCATCTCCTCCCTTAGCATACCCGTTACTCTAACATTATCACTTAATTACTCCCTTCCTTCCACGGAATCCTCTTCCCTTCCAGAGCACAGAAAGGTCCTTCCGCCTCTTATCCTACCCGAAGGATTCTTCCTGCATCCTGCACTTGTTCCTTCGAGAGGAGCTCCTGGCTGCCTCTGGGAGCCACTCCTTTTAGGCTTTGCATGCAAGAAAATCTCGGGAAGTTGCAAGGGCGAATGTGAGCGAGTGATTGCACGGGGCGCTCTTGCTTAGTTGTGAGAGGCACGTCCCTTAAGTGATAAATCAGGAAATAATGGTAGCGTATTAGTGGTTTTCTGGTGCTCTACCCCCTCCATTTCTTCTTTTCTTCTTCTTCTCCTTCTCTTTCTCCACCTTTTCACCCTTCTTCTTGTTCTCTTTCTCCCTTTTTCCCTTCTTCTTCTTCTTCTTCTCTTTCTCCCTTTTTCCC
>BOPN01000124.1:81231-83731 GCA_017312705.2 Penaeus japonicus
AGCAATAGTTAAAGTAGTAGTCCTAGTAGTTGTTGTGGTTACTATAGTTATAGTAGTCATTGCAATAGCTATGGCTGATGTAGAAGGAGAAGTAGTAGTTATTGTTGTTGTATAAGTAGTAAGTGTTGATAATGTAGTCGTTATAGTAGTCATGGATCACAAAAGGAATGATTAAACCAACATTGGCTTTCATAATAGAGTATATCATTAAGTACACGACTAGACTACGTTTCCTTCTCTGATTTTTGAAGTCTTTGAAAGATATCGTTCAATCGCCTACCTCCACCTCCAAGTGTTTTGTTTCATACTTTTAATTTTAGATAGTACTTATCATTACCGATGTCGATTAAAGGGTAAATTACCGTATTTGATTTATCTTCTCTCTCAATCACTCTTGCTCTTGTTCTTGCTCTCTCTCTCTCCTTCGCTCTCGCTCTCTTTCCTCCCCTTCCCCTCCCTCTCCCTCTCTTTCCTTCTCCCTCTCCCTCTCCCTCTCTTTCCTTCTCCCTCTCCCTCTCCCTCTCTTTCCCTCTCCCTCTCCCTCCCTTTCCTTCTCGCTATCCATCCCTTTCCTTCTCAAGCTATCTAACTAAAATCCTCCAACTACCTCTCTTACCTTTTTTTTTTTTTTTTTTTTTTTGCTTTCGTGTGTCCTCAGGGAGCGAAGGAGATGCGTGTGACCTGCAAGGACACACGTGGAAGCTGCGTCCAAGAGAAGAATTGCTTGAAGACCATCCCGCGCGCCTCATGTCCCAAAGGAGATGTCTGCTGTAAGTTCCTGTTGCGTGTGTCTCTCTTGGTCGAGGAGGAGTAAGTTCTGTTTGTGAGGAAGATCTTTGGTGAAGTGTGGATAAGGCGGTGTGTTTTTATGCCTGTATGATCATGTTTATTGTGGATGTACTGGTATACATATCGTATGTCTGATGATGATGCTTTTGCATTCGTTTCAGGCAAGGAAACAGGAAAAGGCGCGAAACACCAGAAAAAGAAGATGGCAAAGACCATGCAAAAGAAAGGTATGTAGAAAGTATTTGAAAGTTATTTGTCTCAAAAATACACATATAAAGGCACACACATGGCCATGCACAAATATGCAGATAATACAAACACACGCACACACACAAACAAACAAACACACACACACACACATGTACACTAATAATCATTTCTCTCCCCATATATTCTGGCTATATACACATTACTCTACAACTGAACCCAAACAAATATAATTATAATGAAAGAAAGCATTCTAGAGTAACATAATTTGAGACATTTTAGCATATATAGTTTACCGTGTAGTGGTTCCGAATCTTTTTACCCCCCCTCCCCCATTTGTGCCTCTTCGACCCCACCTCCCCCCCCTCCCTTCCTCCTCTCAAAATTTCAACCAAATGCTTAAAAAATCCTCCTTCACTGAAAGAAGAAAAAATACAAGGAAATAAGTTTCTGATTTATTTACATATTTATTCTTATTCCTTTATAATCAATACTTACAAATGCATTGTTCATTTGTTCAGAGAATTCCAAATATAAGAAAATGTCCTGGCCCAATTCCCCACCCCTCCAATAAACGAACCATTTTTGCAGTGCATGACACACACTCTTGTGCATTTGCATGCACCAAGTCTGCAGTGAAAAAGGCAGAACGCATTAACTCCAAAAATGCGATTTTTATGAATTTGGTATCTGTGGAATCGTCATTTAAAGACGAATTTTGATACAACCATCATGGTGTCTGAATGTCAATAAAGGTATGGTCAGTTTTGTATATCGATAACAATGATAGGAGTAAATATACATGCAGCCAAACCTTTAACATCGATTTTCTCAAAACATGGATTTTGGAGTTAATGCGTTCTGCCTTTTTGCTGCAGAAGTTCCCCCACCTTTTTCCTGAAAAGCTTCAGCCGGTAAGCAGTAACAAGACATTACTTTTACAGTACCTTCTCTATACTAATGTATTTATCTCACCAATACAGAAGATGGCCAAAAGAGAAGGAGACACGGCAAAGACAAGGAACAGTCGAAAACAAGAAAACGTGGACGGAAGGAAAAGGACAGCAAAGCAGGTGAAACAACCGACAAAAAAAAAAAAATCTGCAAAAAGACCCTCCAGTTACTTACATTACTTTTACAGAACCTTCTCTATACTAATGTATTTATCTCCCCAATACAGAAGGAGATGGCCTAAAGAGAAGGAGAAACGGCAAAGACAAGGAACAGTCGAAAACAAGAAAAGGTGGACGGAAGGGAAAGGACAACAAAGCAGGTGAAACCGACAAAAAAAAACATTCTGCAAAAAGACCCTCCAGTTACTTACATTACTTTTACAGAACCTTCTCTATACTAATGTATTTATCTCACCAATACAGAAGATGGCCAAAAGAGAAGGAGACACGGCAAAGACAAGGAACAGTCGAAAACAAGAAAACGTGGACGAAAGGGAAAGGGCAACAAAGCAGGTGAAAAAGCCGACAAGAAGAAATTCTGCAAAAAGACC
>BOPN01000124.1:96231-116231 GCA_017312705.2 Penaeus japonicus
ATCAGTGACGTACACCGACAGCCGCTGCACCGCGCTGCCCACACCAATACAATGCTCCACTGGCCCCTTGAGGTGCACACAATGCCCTGTGACTCAACACAGCCTCTGTGGTGTGTCTGGTAGTCACATAGTGACCAACATGTCAGACCACACTAAGGTCTTCTCGCCCCTGTGTCCACTGTCAGGTGGCATGGTTTCCCATCTATTGAGCCCTCCGCCTCCATTTTGCTGGTTGTTTGATAGCAGCTCACACAAGTTGGGCCCAGGAACTGAGGACGGCTGGGTTTCAGCACCCTTCTCCAGCCTGTCCAAGTTTTATACCTGTACCACTTCCTTATTCTTGGGGTAGGCACTTGGGTGGTGACCAGACCTGCTACAGTCCTTGCAGCACTGCTAGAAGGCATCAGACTCCAGCCGCTTGAGAGGATGCATCCTTCGCTCCCTCTGAGACTGACCTCGTTGGTGCCCTTTCTCACCACAGCCCCAACAAGAAATTGTGGGCCATTACCACAATCATTTTTTCCAAAGCCACAGGGTATGACCTCCTCACCAGCGCCTCCATGTCCTGTGCCAGCTGGGACAGCATCTCGTCATGCTCATGAGTCAGATTCTTCATGCAGGCCCAGTATACCTTGGCCTGGTGGTGATGCCCGAAGTGGTGTTGGTGTAAGAAGCGTGTTGGGGCAGCGGCAGATGACCCAACACTTCCACCGCAGGGCCCCATAGCACTGTTACCAGCTCCAGTGCCTTCTCTCACTGCCTCCACCTCCTCCCTCAGGCCCTGAACCTCGCCTTTCAGTCTACATTCTATCCAGCAGTTCCCTCATCACGCTGTCGCAGTCCTTGTCGGTGTACTGCTGGGTTTCCATTTTCTCAGATGCGAGATTGCTCTGTAGCACCTCAACAAGATAGTGGAACTGTTCTTCTGTCCTCCTTGCATGCATCTCAACAAGATTGTGCACCTGCTCACGTGCCCTCTGTGCCTGCTAATGAGCCTTTTGTGCCATTTTCCCCTTCTTACTGGCCAGCATGGCAGTGATCAGGTCCATCTGGCTCGGCTTTACCTCACTCATGCCAGCCTCATTCATGTCCTCCTCTCCCTCACAACCACCATCTTTGGACGCCATGATGAATTGGCACATCTCACTGTTCAAATATCACAAATCCCACTGCTGACACCACTGTTATACCACCACCCCACCTTCTACCCACCAACACCAGGCAGGCTAGGCAAGCAGCATGTTTAACCACAGGGTTGTGAACACAGATCAGCTCCAAGAGCACCAAACTGTCTCTCCTATGGCTTTGTCACTCCACTCCTCTCGATCTGACCCTTGCGTCATATTTACCCAGCTTACATCATGTTATTATGTTGACACATAATTACACAGAGACAAAGACCTGCTGGTGTAGCAATATTATAGTGGCTGCTATTCAATACACTAGCACCGCCATGTGTTTAAGCAGGAAGAAACCCAAGTGTAAATGGCATGATGAAACACCAGGGCAATACACAATGGCAGCCAGACAAAAAAAGAAAGAGTTAGAAATTTCGGAAGTGGGCGAATTCTTGGAGTTTTTGAACCTGACCATGCAGATGATGCTGTCTATGTAGACTGACTCAGTCAGAGCGACTGAGTGACTCAGTGGCATAAAAAGTAAATATTTTTATAATTTTATAATCATAAACTCTAATACTAAATCAGTTATTAGTCTAGTTATTGCCTCCATTCCTGTCTCGAATCTGTCGTCAGTAAAATTATTAGAACTCAGGATGTGATGCTCTGTTAAAATGAAACCCACTTGCTTCAATTCCGTTACTTCAGTAGTATCTTATTCCTCCATTACTTCAGTAGTGCCTTATTCCTCCATTACTTCAGTAGTGCCTTATTTCATTACTTCAGTAGTGCCTTATTCTTAAATGGCAATTTATGGCCCAATCTGTCCCATTGAATGGTTATTACAACCGACAGCTAAGCGTAGCCCTGGCATTCTGTTCCTCGGATATTAATCCTCAATGTCTGCTTACATTCTCGATCAACACAGCTCAAAAATGGAATAAATCCAGTAAAAATGTGCCAGACTACTCAGAAAATCTTCGAAGTTGCCACTGTTCTTGTCATGAACTGACATATCAAGTCGCATGACCCCATAGTCGGCAGTTTCGCCTGCAACATACACATAATCGAGTATTGTATCTAGCCTGGTAATTCCCCTCCTTTTGTAAGAATTGGGCGTGGATACTCACACTTAGCTTTCGGTTACGAGCTTGAGGACTTAACCACCGCACATCATAAATTACAAAACCCTTACAATATCGTAAAACATATACTCATACATTTTTTACAATATAGTAAGCACCTTGTAGGTCCAGCATTTACGTCGTAATTTAATTTGCCAAATCACCACAAGCTGGCAGTTTGACCACTGAATGAACAAGCAACAGTTAGCCTATTAGAGTGGGAAAGTGAGGGGGATAGAAATATCACACGTATTCCCCCATTCATTTACACACATTTAATTACAATAGAATTTAGTTCAGTGTTAGTGCTCTCTGCATAACACCTTAAATGGCAAATTTTATGTCGAAAGACTTCTTCAATAGTGCGAAATATTTAAAGTATGTAACATCTCTAAAACCCTTACAAATGTTCATCTTATGTGAAGAGAAGCTAAAGGTCTCTATTTCTCCTGTCACATCTAAAATGTTCTACTTTGCATATGCCCGGCCAGCATTCTATAAGGTAGACGACGTGAAAATTATCGAAAAATCGAGATATTTGTGGCGCACAGATAATTTATCTAGACTCCTTATTGTCACTGACACAAGCAATTAAACATTTTTCAAGAATTCTCGCTATACAAATCGGATCTATAATGATTTATTTCTGGGTTCATACCGTTACAAGTGCTCTGGAGCAGTTGTAAGTTACAACATCCGAGGGCAGTTAAAATGTTTCGAGTATGACCCTTTAAGCTCGCAGTTCGGCCTGGCTGCACAGGTTTGCACTGTCGTCAGCGGCTGTGAGTATCCGGCCCCATGGACTCCAGACTTGGCACTGAAATTCCAATCTTAGAATTGCTAATATTTTCCACAGTGATCGGTGTCTCGCTCCCTTGTGTTATAGGTCCTCATCACCATCCACTCCCCTGCTATATCTATTTAAGGATGTGAAGCATAGTAACAATGTACAAAGAAAAATCGTTAATGTACAAAAGAAAGTTGCAAGAATAACCACGGGGAAATTAAAGGTGGTTGCACAGGAGGTAATTGCTGTTGTGCGCCTGGCGGTATGTCTATTTCTATCCCTTGCTGTTATTATTTTACTATCCACATACATAGAAGCAATAATTTTATCATTATCATGATTATTACTATCATTATTGTTGAGACAATTAGTATTATCAACATTACTTTCATTATCAGTATCTTTGTAATTGGCATTACTTAAAGTGCACAAGATAGATAAAATTTGACATTCTTTGAGTCTTATTGTGAATGGACTGTTTACTGTTCACTAAATTGTTGTCTAAATTGCTATTTGGATTTAATAGTCATATCAGCATTAATTAACACTAACTATATAATCTTGAGTAACCTCTAATAGGAAAATATTTTTATTTTTCAAGTCTGTAAAATAAAAAGAAAATGCACGAACAAAAAGGGGTCATGTACAGCAAATTGTCGTTGTTGTACTGCCTAGGATGGTTCGTGGTGGCAATTCAGACAAGTAATTATGTTTGGTTTGCATATTTATATCAATATCAATAAAGATTAAGAAATCAATAGATAACCTATGAATTTATTTTTACCAGATTGTGAAATAAAGAAAAAATGCAGGAATAACAAGGGCTCGTGCACGAAGAAGAAATGTAAGAACAATGAGAGGGAAATATCCAAAGGTTGCAAAGGCAAAAATTGCCGTTGTTGCGCTCCTAAAGGTAAGTCGCATTTCGTGTTCAAATCGCCTGTGTGCTAAGAATAGAACCCGTAATAATTTACGACCCTTTGTTCTAGAATTGTGACACTATTTTCCTTTTTTTTGGTCTGACAACAGAAAAACCAATCACAACAATGGGGCCTGCGACAGTAAGACCAACTACAACAATGGGGCCGACGACAATGGGACCAATTACAACAATGGGGCCGACGACAATGGGACCAATTACAACAATGGGGCCGACGACAATGGGACCAATTACAACAATGGGGCCAACGACAACAGGACCAACCATAACAATGGGGCCGACGACAACAGGACCAAACATAACCATGGGACCGACGATAACGGGACCAACCACAACAATAGGACCGACGATAACGGGACCAACCACAACATCGGGGCCGACAACAGGACCAAACATAACAATGGGGCCAACCACAACAAGGGGGCCAATGACAACAGGACCAACCACAACAATGGGGCCGACGACAATGGGACCAACCGTAACCATGGGGCCAACGACAACAGGACCAACCATAACAATGGGGCCGACGACAACGGGACCAACCATAACCATGGGACCGACGATAACGGGACCAACCACAACAATGGGGCCGACGACAACGGGACCAACCACAACAATGGGGCCGACAATAACGGGACCAACAACAACAATGGGGCCGACAATAACAGGACCAACCACAACAATAGGACCGACGATAACGGGACCAACCACAACAAGGGGGCCGACGACAACAGGACCAACCACTACAATGGGACGAAGGACATCAACAGGACCAACCACAACATCGGGGCCGACATCAACAGGACCAACCACAACATCGGGGCCGACGACAACGGGACCAACAACAACATCGGGGCCGACGACAACGGGACCAACAACAACATCGGGGCCGACGACAACAGGACCAACAACAACATCGGGGCCGACGACAACGGGACCAACCACAACATCGGGGCCGACGACAACGGGACCAACAACAACATCGGGGCCGACGACAACAGCGGGACCAACCACAACATCGGGGCCGACGACAACAGGACCAACAACAACATCGGGGCCGACGACAACAGCGGGACCAACCACAACATCCGGGCCGACGACAACAGGACCAACAACAACATCGGGGCCGACGACAACAGCGGGACCAACCACAACAATAGGGCCAACAACAACACCATAGGTTCCAATAAATGCAAACAGATCATCATCTCTAGGACCAAGACTGAATATCTGTATTAAATTATCAATTATTGGTTTCAGACGTAAAGTATCTGCATCCAATGAGGTGTATGTTCTTTTAGACTGGCATGCGTTAGATTCGTTTCCATTGTAATATGTTTGTTGATAATTATGTATGAAGATATATTCGTATTTATATTTATAATCTTACACTGATTACTTAAATCCATTATGTTTCCTATGCACATGAGTGAATTTAGATAATGAATCGGTCAAATACAATTATGTGTGGACTGCACTGCATGATATTTAAGCTTTCTTTATCCTTATCCTTTAAAAAGGCTTATGAAATTCTATATGAATAGAATAATGATAATAATAATAATGATAAATATACGTTATCATATACAGACACTTCAATAGATCCTGAAAATGGAATATTAATTGAAATATTTACGGGTATTGCCTACAGAAAAGGTATGAAATCAACAATATACAATACTGAATTATTTTAAGGACACAGATGACAATGCAAATGTCAATGAAAATAAATATACATTACTTGTTAGTGCTAATTGCCTTGATAAAACTAGAGTGGGTGCTCTTTCTTTCTCAGTTCAAGTTTCTTCAATCCTGATTTTGTGCTTCCTTTAGCTACACTGTTCTATAGTACCTACTGCAAACTGCATTCATACCCCTTTCCTAGTAGATCAGCTATAAGGTCATGCCTTGCCTCTTTTTGGTCACTGAAGTTTTCCTGGATTTACTGTCTTTCATATGCTCTAGTGAATTTTAAATGACACTTCCCCTGGGCTGTTTACACATAGGCTACCCAGCCTCTGTCAGCTATCAAAGCCGACTCATATCATCGTATGAATTGAATGCACTCCGGCTGAACAGCTGTCAGCATAGGTAATGGTATCTATGTACTACCATGCACAAGGGTCTGTATAAAATGACTCTGGCAGCTCCTAAGATATTTCCAGAAAGTGCCAGTGGCTGTGGCATCCGAGTGCAAGCTGCAAGATACTGACCTGTCCTGCAGCTGCCACTCTGCACTTTAAGAGCTCTCAGCTTGGATGATTGACCATTGCATTCCAGGGCTGTCCAGCTGATTTTTGAGCAAGCTACAAGGCCAATATAGCTCAGGATTAAATTTATAATGCTATGTCTACCCTGACTATAACATCTACATATCTCTGGGACACAGGGGCTAGGGCTCCCCTGATAGTGACATCCTCTGCCTGGAACAAGGAGGCATTGTTTAATATCCGCATTGAGTTAGTTGTGCCCCTTCCTACAAAACTGGCGACTGCAATGTGGGTAATGGGATCTACAGAAACATTCATAAAGGAGGTTATTCTACCCAACAGAGTGATTTCTACAATGTTCCTCTTCACCTCACCCCTCAATAGAGATAGAAGATACTGACTCCTTGTCAAACTTACGACAGAAAACTGGAAGTATACCAAGATAAGCTCTCAACAAGGAGGTTGATAACTTTAGTTCAACTGAGGGCACCTAGAATGACCATGGCAGCCACATTTTGCATAAGTTTATTTTCCTGAGTCCAGGCTTGATAGTTATTAGGATGATGGAAGCATAAGTCCACCATGGAAAAAATTGCATACACACAGCATTATCTTGGTACACAGCCAACCCCTATACATCACTCCGAAACAACATCGAGGCCGATCAGATATCTTATTTCTGTTTGGAAGTTGAGATTCTGGTTAACCCTACGTATCAGAAGAAATGAATCCACTGGCCCTGAATTCACAGCCTTGTATCTTGGACATTAAGATTTAGAACCATGGTCTTTGATTTGGCTGCAGTTAAATATTGCTAGGCTAAGGACCTCCCCCTGTAGAGTGCCATTCTCCAGAGGTAGGTGCCTAGAAAGGTAACTTTGGAACTCTGCTATGGCACAAATCCATGCTAGTAGTTTACCTTTGATTCCCTTTTGGATCAAGATCTTATGAATAGCAAGAGGACTAGTTACTTCAAAAGCTTTCTCCAGGTATACTACCACAGATTAAAGAGTGCTGACAGTGCTCAGGAGGATGGCTAAGCTGTGACCAAACTCATGCAAGTGTTCATGAAGAGGTCCTAGTTTCCACTGGAGCCTGTTCAAAACCACTCTCAACTGTTTAGCACAGACACCTATGGAGAGATGGAGTAATACCTTTCCAGTTTCTTTAGTTTTTGTATGACGGCCATGACAGCCCTCTTCCAGCAATGTGGGAGCATGGAAGCTGGGGCTAACCGAGAACTGGTATTATTTGAGAGAACACTGCATCTGATGCATCTGGCTCAACCACCTCATCTCAGGTGAAAGCAAGCCTGCTTGGATGCAGACATTTTTGGCTTGCCCTCAGCTCCCTGACTTCTCTCAGAAGAGTGAGATTCTCAGATGTTCTCTTTCTCCAGAAATGCTTCCTGCCCTTGTAAACTTAGAATCCGATCTCCATTATCTCATCATTGTAATATCAGGCATTCTTGTAACTCCTGGATCATGGACAAGTTTTGGGCATGGTCTCTGAGGCTGCCTCAACTACATTCATATTGTCAGTCAAAGAGAAATAATCACATCATAGGCACTAATCCAGGTCATCTTGGAAGGTTATCCAGTTGGTCCTCAACCTTCCATTTAGGATTGTGTTGTGGCATAGGTGCCAGACCAGCTTCTAAGATGGTTATGATCCCATGATCTTTTGTGATATATTAACCCATTGCGTACGGGTGTCATGACATACATGACGTAGGAGCTTTGGCCTGACGACGTGCGTCATGACGTACATGACGTTCGGGGATTTTGGATCACTGTGCTATTTTATTTTGCTATGAAAAAGGAATGAGTGATGATGGCTACTGCAGTCATAATTACAATAATTACTGTAATATCGTGCTAGCTTAACGTCCAAAACCTAGATGGCACCACTTTTTCCTAGCACCAGCAGGTTAGAGAGCCTTGAATGGCACCCATCCACGGTCTCTAGCAAGCACCGTCTCTATGGAGCGATGGCACACACTAAGTTGATGAACCCTTGCTCTAAAGTACCGCCGATGAAGGATGCACATCGCAGGCAGAACGAGAAGAGGTAGGTGACTCAATCCATACCCAGTGTCTAAAATGTGCTCCTGTGCCAATATGGATGCCTTTCACTGTGGCACTCACAGTCACAAGCACAGGTTTCATTCCTCTTCCCTACCTCTTCTTGTTATCTTTATTGTAGGTGGTTATATGTTTCGTATTCGTTCATGACAGCACAAAAATACGAAAAAATAAAGTTGTTTTTTGTCCTCCCATAAAACAGTAATACTTCTATCACATTGAGTATAAAGAAAATAATGAGCTAATATGGATAATATACTACAATTTTAGTCAACTGCAGCACTGATAGAGCCTGTCATATGGCACATATAAGTCTCTAAACTCAATAAAACACAAAAACCGCTCTAGTTTTATAATGAATGACTGAAAAAGATTGGGATGCTTCAAATTATATTGCTTCAAGCGGTCTCTCTTTAAAATAAAACCTATCCTGGAGGCTGGGCAAGCAAATTTATCTTCGTCTGCAATGGGTTAACCATCTAATTCTCTCAACCAGAGCTACAATGTCAAAGGAGAGATCTAGGGCCTCCACCTCCAACATACATACATACATTCATCATGGCTGTTGAAAAGAATGATCTCAGGGCACGACTCAAGCACCTCACCTATGTGATACCTTGTCATACTTGGCCTTTGGGAAAGAGAAAATTGGTGGTGAACAATGTAGTTCTCTTCAATGAAAACATAGTCCTATGCCACAGGACCTTGCAAATGTCTAAGCACCAACCAGATATGTTAATGTCAACATAATTGGTTCAGTATCAGATGCCCCATTGTGGTAACATCAGACGTGTTGACGTTAAACAACTCCATGATGAGTTCCTCACTGGCAATGAGTTCATTGTCCCCATGACAGAGTGAAATCTTAAGGGGTCCCTTTGGAGGATAAGACCTCTCTGTTGCCATGGCCTTTACTCTTGGTGGTCTTTGTGGTTTGGATTCAGGCTCAGCCACTGGCTGCCCACTCCAACACCTTGGGTTGGAGTGGGGAGTGGAGTCTCACCCCGAGTTGGAGTGGGGGCATATGTCCAAAGGCTGTAGAAGCCTTAATTTCCAAGGTCCAGTGAACCAACTGTGGCTCCCTTCAAAGTAACAAGGACTTGTCTGGTTTGAGCATTTCCCTTTGTTGGGACGCAGGAGCTTTGGCCTGACAACGGGCGTCATGAAGTACATGACGCTCAGGGATTTTGAATCGCTGTGTTATTCCATGTGTGAGTAATAAGTGAGTGATGATGACAATTGTAGTCATAATTACTATAACTGCTGTAATATTAAGAAAAATATGTTTCACCGAACATCCAAAACTAGATGGTACCACTTTCTTCTAGCAACAGTAGGAGAGAGAGCCTTGAATAGCACCCTTCCACGGTCTCTAGGAAGCACTATCTTCATAAGTGATGGCACACATATAGTTGCCGAACTCTTCCTCTAAAGTACCGCCGATGAAAGATGTGCATGCAGAACAAAAAGAGGAAGGTGACAATCCATGCCCAGTGTCTACAATGTGCCCCTGTGCCAATAGGGATGCCTTTCACTGTGGCACTCACAGTCATAAGCACGTGTTTCCTTCCTTTTCATGTTATCTTCATTATGGATGGTTATATGTTCCATATTTGTTTATGACAGTACTTGAATACGAGAAATATCGTTGATTCTTGTCCTCCCATAAAACAGCAATATTTCTGTCTCACTGAGTATAAAGAAAATAATGAGCTAATTTGGACCCTATACTGCATTTTTTGTCAATTGCAGCATATTGATAGAGCCTGTCATATAGCACATACAAGTCTTTCAATACAATAAAACACAAAAATGGCTCTAGTTTTAGGAGTGCCTGAAAGAGAGTGAGAAAAGTCAAGATATGTTGTGTGAAGCTGCCTTGCTCTAAATGAAAAGCCATCTTGGAGACTGGGCAAGGAAATCTATCCCCATCCGCAATGGGTTTGTTAAGTGAGAAGACCCTGATACTTTGGACTGGGAAGTGATGACATCTGAGGCATACATCACAGGCAATTTCCAAGGTCCAGTGAACCAACTACCTTCAAGGTAACAAGGATTTACTTGGTTTGAGCATTCCCATTTATTAAGTAAGAAGACCCCAATACCTTGGACTGGGAAGTGATGACATCTAAGGCATAAATGACAGGTAAGCCAAGAACTATCTTGACCTTCCTGACTACATTAGTCAGAGCCATGACACTCATTTTCCTTCCATCTGTAAGCATTTCAATTTCTGAAGGAAGGTGAGTATGGCCTAATCTTTCGTGACTATAATCATGCCCTTAGCTCTGGCAACCTAGATTATCAGCCGACATTGTCTCTGCATCGCCATCTATTAGGCATTGACAAAATCATTAGGTTTAATGGGTACCTTATCCCTTAGCCTGCGACAGGCGTAGAGAAGTTTGAAGGCTCCGATATCCAGAGAAAATTAAAATTTGTCATTTAAAGAAATTTTTATATGTATCGACGAGGATGTTAAATATTTGATTAGGATAGAAATTGAAATTGCCGCTTGACCAATAATTAGGTTGCATAATCATGGTATGCACTCCTTGGCACATGAGATGTGTGTCGACTCAATCCCGAGCGAATGCTGAATAATTCGATCCCGGTTCCTTCTCGGCCGGGAATGCCCCAAGGAGCTCATGATTCCTCCGTCGAGCTTCTCTCCCAGTGTCTTTAATCTTTTACTCAGCTACTGAAGTACTGTGGCACCCTGCGTGTCATTATTTATTTGATTGCTCATTATGATACCCTATATAATTCCCAATTTCTCTCTCTCTATGTATGTGTGTGTGTGTTTGGTTGTATGTGTGTGTTATGTGGACAACAATTTCGAATTCACTAATCATATATGATAAATATTTCAGATGTAAAGAATGAGGAACGAAAAGAGCAGGGAGATTCACAAAATTCATAAGAAAGACAAAATCGGTGAAAGTTATATAAAGTTGAGCAAAAAAATTTTCGTTTACGAAAGAGAGAGAGCGAGTACTGAACGTCCAAAGGACAAATAGAGAGGGAGAGGGAGAAAGAGGCGAGAGGAGTTGAGGAGGTGGAATAGGACATGTTCTTTTCATGCTATTTCTTGAACTGGGTGAAAACATTTCTAACATGAAAGAAATTAAAAGTGTTAACATAAGGATCATAAGAAATATTGGTACAAAAAAAGAAAGAATGCAGAAAATGCAAGGAAGCATGACTAATAAGGCAATGGATTATTACTATGGTTGTATATTGGTAATCTCTCTCTCTCTCTTGGAAACATAATTATTCACTATGCTTATCTTGGAACCACCCGGCAGCACACGCTTCTCATACTTTTGTTCGTAAATACATAAATTTACAAATAAAAGTCTAATGATGCTACATTTCTGGTGTTAACTAGGAGATATGTATTGTGTGTAAGGTGTACATTCATGCGGTGACTTAAATCAACAATATATGAGACCGGTACGGATGAGGAAAGGCAAATCCAAACTTGGCCTATAAGTAGTCTGCGGCAAAAATTTTTAAACCAAAATTGATTGAGTCATAAGCCAAGGGTTAAGAGGCTCCAGATTCTTCTCCAAGTCTGTTGCCATCCTAGGCCGCTTCTTAGCATTCCTCCGACAGAGGGGGTGGCTCATTTGGAGGATCCTGCCTAGCCCTCGGTCTTTTTCAGAGACTTCGCCAACTCAATTACAGGCTAGGAAAGACCATTTCTTGAACAGGCTTATTTTGAACCAATGTCAGAATTATTTTGTTTTTGTGAGGCAACCCCTGCCTCACATTGATGCCACTAGCAGGACTATTATGAAGCCTGCAAGATAGAGACCTCTTGATCCTCGACATGCAGGTAGAGACGTGGGTAAGTGTGAAAACATCTGTAAGGAGACCCAGGGGGGTGGCAATCCCACCTAATTGATCAGCATTTAAGAACCAATTGCTCATCCCTTACCTTTGAACACCCTGTTGAAGAGGAAGAGACTAGCCTTATCCATGGGGGGCTTAGCTGAGAAGGGAGCTTAAGACGACAAGGCCAAGGTTCCTTTTATGAGGGAGCGATCTCTAGTTTTTTCTTTCTTTCTTTCTTTTACCCATTTATATTACAGACATATACAAAGATAAAACAATCATCACAAAACCCCATGCAAAGATAAATTAGACAAAAAAAAACATTCAATCCAATTATAATCTTTGTGTCAACATTTTCAACGTTATAGAGAGGGAGTTTGCTCGTCTAGGGGAAAATATTATCTTTCACCATATATGTTATGGCGGTATTATTGGATAAATACGCAACCACGCGGTATTATTGGATAAATACGCAACCACACGTAGCGAAAAAACAAACCTTTGGGCATGACGTAGCTTTAATTATGATGTAACCCATAAAAACTCTTCTTCTGGAAACGAAAAATAATTGAGATATATTATTTTGAAAATAATTAAAAACGATTAACGGGAGAGATGATTCCACTGTCTTAACAAACATCTGACTGAAAAATATCGGCTCTGCGCATGCGCCAACCTCACCCGCGGAAATGCAAAAAAGTATCGATAGAAGGCAATACTGTCACTTGATAATAATAGCACCAATAGGGAAACAATAGGTCTAACCGACAAAATGATCGACCAATCACAGACAATTGAACATAGAGTCTGGGTCCTTGCTTGAATTTCAAAATCAGTTTCGAGATGGCTACATTGTGTGCAAGAAAAAGAGCCTGGGCACAACTCTTTTACTAAAGACATGTAATCATAAAAGAAACAAATATAGAAAACTGATATTTAATTAATCGGCATTGATATATAGACATACATGACGAGAATATAACAAATCCTGCACATACAACTGGGGACACTGCCCCATCTTGCAATGTCCTCTCGTACTGCGTCATTGCCACTTTGTAACACACATAAAATAAGAAGATAAAGGCTCGGCTACGGCCTCTCTCTATATCAACTTATAGCTGGAGGTCCTCTTACCCGGCAGTCTTCCGTCAAGGATCTCTGGCTTATGGAAAGAAAACCTCACTGCTATAAGCAAACTGCCCGTTTGGATGAGGAGAGAGAGTACCAGTAGCTTTGGCCGTGCGAGCTTGAGTCCCTTGTTCCTCCCCGGGCATCTCCCTCAACGTCTTGACGGCGGCAACAAGCAGTTATGATCTTTTAAGAGGAGTGAGACCTTCTTGGCTCCCACGTTTTAAAATTAACAAAATACAATAAAAATATAAAAATAAAAAGACGGGAAAGCTAAAACACAGACAACGTTTTATTATTTGTTGCAAGCACCATGTATTAGAAACTTTGCAATGTCTCGGTGCTGGTCCCTGGTGGCCGCGGGTAGAATTTCCAAGTGTCCAGCCCTGCCACAAATAGCTTGGGATCCCCTTAAAGACAGCCCGTTTCCCAATCGGGAGATTATTCATTACACATGCGCCAACCTCTCCCACGGAAATACAAAAAAGTATCGATAGAAGACAGTACTGTCACGTGATAATAATAGCACCAATAGGGAAACAATAGTTCTAACCGACAAAATGATCGACCAATCACAGACAATTGAACAGAGAGTCTGGGTCCTTGCTTGAATTTCAAAATCAGTTTCGAGATGGCTACATTGTGTGCAAGATGTAGGTACACTCCAAGGGAGTTCATCAAGTTTTTTTATAAAGATAACGCTGCATCACTGAAATTATTACGTGACCACGGTGCTCTGCCAATGGAAATGGAGTGCAAAAACTGTGAATTACAACCCGGCCCCTCACACGGCTCCAATTAAGGTAAGAAGTGGTAACATTCGAGGATAAAAGTCAGATGCTACGAAGTGCTCTTGGCTAGGGCAGGCTAAAATCGGTCATTGAAAGTGAACCTGCTACAGTGGTTTAATAAGGGGGGGTTTAGGAGGGGGCAAAGCCCCCCCTTTGCTAGGGCAGACCCAAAATCGGTCAGTTCCGTGGTCGGTGGTGGACGTCCGTTTTGAAAAGTTACCGGTCACCTGGACCCCCCCCCCTGGGGGGTCCAGGGGGGGGGGCGAAGCCCCTCCTTGGCTAGGGCAAACCTAAAAACTAGGTTAGGTTAGGTTAGGTTTATGGGTTGGGTTTTGATTACGCAAAAAAAGACTTTAAATTTCGCGCCAGAAATCGTTTGGTTCCTATCGACGGTGGCGCGCGTGTGGGGAGGGAGGGGGGGTGTAACTCAGCAACGAAAGGTTTCCGATGGAAATGAGTAGTGAAACTGTACAAAACAGAACGAAAACTACCAGAAAAAATATCGTGTCGTGCCTAGAGGGTTGGTTGCGTCTTTATCCAAATTTACCGTTATGGCATGATGGATCCCTAAACAAATAGCTGGAGTTAATGTTTTGACAGTTATCTTACCTTAAGCGATTACTCCAAATAGGCCAGGTTGAGTGGAGCTTAATTACAGTTGGCAGTACATCGTGAGCATGCTTTATCATCATTATATTTCACAAAGAAATTTTGTTTACCATGCATTCAATGTATTGGCTGATTTTGAATTTCAACCCCCTTCACTTCAGTTCAGCGTCTATTTTCATTATCTAATACAATTATAGATAAATTTGGAGATGACACCTGACACCTAAGGCGGTATCTGCGGCGTCCTTATCTGCAATGACTGGCAATATATCGCAATCATTCGCTACCATATTTCTTAACATTTCGAAAGAGAGCTTTGCTCACACACGTGTCCCCGTGTATGCGATAGGGCCGCCAACACGCATGCGCAAACTATCACCGAATGGCGAAAATGCCAAATATTTCCTGATTTTTAATTCATGTCTCATTCGGCCGTTTAAAGAGTATCTTAATGGTGGTTTACAGCAACATTTACGCGACAATGAAGTAGGATTATAATGGATAGCATATTATATGTTTGAAGACTCCATTTTATAAAGGAAAATATAAAGCAAATACCAACTTGGCTAAGTGGGTATCAATAATTGTTTGAATCCTTTGACTTGGATTACGTTTACCCTTTAACTCGTAAGAAACTGAATTTACCTAATGTTTGATATGGGAAATATATTCACGAGCAAAAAGGTACTGGATGTACTTTTGTATTTATTCTAACAGCAGACTGATAATAATAAAAAATATTAAAGTATATAGTCACAGTCTGAGTAATACGTGCGAATATGTTTACATTTTGATGGGCAAAAAGTCGTCTCTTCAGAGAAAACTGAAATGATTAAAAGTCTCCCTTGTCTTTCATACATTGTCACACAACTATGCCAATGTGCTTTGGGTAATATCGAGTAATATCCATTTTCATCTCATCACTATTTCTGTACGTGTAATTATCCTTACTCAGTCGCCAGTAAAGTGAAAAGTCTACCTGAATAACTTTTGTTTTATTACAGTGAAAATGTCATGAAAATATAAAGTATGCCACACCTAGGTCAATAAGCAAAAATATTTAGAAAATAGAATAAAACTTCTTTAATAAATATCAAGGAATGCATTATAGTTACACAAATAATATCTATTTACTAATAATAATAATATCTATAAGCTGCACAACTGCTATTTGAAGAAGTATTTTTTCATGCTTAAAGTATCATGATGTTAATATATTCAACTTCACTTTAAATGCCAATAGGAATTAATAAAAACAAACTAGAAACGGAAGTATTTGTCGAGGGAATAATATATTCTCGGGCATTAAATAAACCACATATACTATTTGACATAAACTGCCATATGGCCAGAATGTCCTATGAACTAAAACGCGTTATTATTAGAGGAAGAAGCAAACAATTTTAACAATTATAAAGTTTTCAGATGCCAGTCGTTCTGAGTGTAACAGCTGGTTTTGTTCGAGCGGTACAACACTCGTTGCCGTATGCCCGATATTGTCTATGCTCCACCCACCATGTTGAAATGATTGTGAGTCGGTGACGTTGCAGGTAATAATGACTCTAATTTCGGGTGATATAGTGAATATCAGGGAAATTGCTGGATAAAAACAAAAAGTCGATATGATTCAGCCAATAATTTTGGTAAAAGCCAAAGCTACCTACCTCGATTTATTTCATGACTTCCCCAACTATGGAGGCTCAGATTGTGGGGTAAAGTGGTGAATCGCGGTTTTTATCCACCATATATAGATCGTAGAGGGTGAGATAAATCCATAGATACCAATATCATGGCATAGTTGAGGATAAGCCAGATTTGCGGAGCAGATGCAACGACGGTCTTGTATGCACTGAGGCGAGCCCGCCTGTGTCAGCGTGTGCTGACTCGTGAGAGAATGTGCCAACGAGTGTTGACTCGATCTGAGCTTGGTCCAACGTAGTGCCCAGCTACGTCAGTAACCGCCAGGTGACTGGAAACTCACGAGTCTGGGCGGGACTCGATCTGCCGACCACGGGGATGTGAAGTCGACACGCTACCGCTGAACTAACCTAGACGGCTGTGGCATAGTAGTGCGGCGCTATTCTGAATATTTAACGTTTTCTTCGATAGTTTGATGAAATTTTAAAATTATATTTTACACCTCGTCATGTCTGGCCATGGTGGAAGTGATTTGAATTCCAATCGCCTTCCCCTCCGCCTGGTGTCAATTGCCACATGATTGTATATTACAAATCTTATTGGCTCTATTATCGTCAACGCTATTGTCTATCATGTTCAAAAGTGATCCTTATTGGCTAATTTGATTATCCTCGATACCCCATCCGTGATAATTATGTTAGACATTTCATTTTTTTCCGTAATGCTGGAAGGCCTCAGATGGTGAAACTCCAGGAATTTGTGATTCTTTCTATTTCTCCTCCATCGTCTTCATTATTAATTTGCGCCTTTCCCAATAATACCCAACTTCTAAAGACTCTATCAGACGCAAAGATATATAGCATCTATCACCACGTCAGCGCCAGATGCGATTCCAATTGGCTTTTCTGATCTCCCTCTCGTGCCATGCGCCATATATGCGTCCATTTTTTCATGTTTTCTCAGGTTGTCTGTCATGATAGTAGTTTAGCGTTTTTATTATAAATTTGCGGTGGATAAGGTATAGGATAGAAGTTATTTTTAGAATGTGTTCTATTGGATGTCTAAGGTAGATTTTTTATTGTTAATTAATACTGCTAGGCGTCATATCTATGTCAATAGTTTAACGGCACATACTATACATTGAAAAATCGTTCTTGTGTCTAACTGTAACTCTTCCTCCACTATCCCTTTTTTTATCATGGGATCATAGTTAAAGCCCCAGACTCCAAATGGTATGTTTTGCTGAGGTGTGTAGGTCTTCTACAATTAAGAATACTGCCATGTCTGTTTTTGTTGCAACAGGTCAGTACGCTGCCTCATGACGTCATGTTGTGAAATTATAACATCACAACCATCACAACAAACGAATTATAAGGGTGATGTGATGAATATCTGATCTGCATCCAGATAATGTATTATTATTATTATTATTATTATTATTATTATTATTATTATTATTATTATTATTATTATTATTATTATTATTATTATTATTATATAAGCTACCAATGCTTCTCAACAGAGTGTGAGTACATGAAGCTAAACATAACATATAAATACGAGGTAACAATGGAAAAATACTGTTAATAACTACTGAAGGAAAACATCTGCAACTGGGAAAAACATAAAGGAAAAGTTTACCAGCAAAAAAAAAGGATAAAAGTGCAAACAGACGTTAAAACTTAATTGAATAAAATGATTGACAAAATTAGTAAAATGTACTATCCTTTAAAAAATCAGGATATGATTTAGATTTCCAGCTACAATTTTGATACCTGTTCTCTATGTTAAAAATACCACTGAGTTAACACGAGTTAACTTCATCCTTTTTGTTTTTTTCCCCATTTTTCATTTCCTAGCTCATAGAAGTGAAACTATCCCTGGCTACTCCCTCATATATATGACTTTTGTCTGTATTCCAATACCCATATTCCAAGGAGGAGGGAGGAGAGAGAGAGAGTGTGTGTGTGTGTGTGTGTGTGTGTGTGTGTGTGTGTGTGTGTGTGTGTGTGTGTGTGTGTGTGTGTGTGTGTGTGTGTGTGTGTGTGTGCGCACGCGCGCGTGCACGCGCATATGCGTGGGCACAGGCATGTACACATGCATGCAAGCAGGCATTGTTAGTGAGAGCATGTAATCATAAGTATAGATGAGTGCTTCAGTGCCAAGGTTGGACTTCAAGGATAATGTCAAAAAAAGCTGGAAGTCCTTCAAGCTCTTTAATTTCCTTCAAACTGTAGCAATTGTACAGTATACAACATATAATATACATCAAGATTTTGTAACAATATAAACCTTTGGCAAGCAAGGTAATATTCCTGAAAATCGCAATATTACTCAAGAGATACAACTGGGAATAACATTATGAAAAAAAAAAAAAAAAAAAAAATGGTTAGCTGACAAAGGGAATATCAGATACAAAAACTCTGGTCCTTTAAATTGAGACAGCAGATGAGGCACTCTAAACACTGCTTGACTGGTCTTCTGATCTTAAGATGGTTTGTTACTATCTTCTTTTCACAGCTATTTTGTGTTTGAAATCTCAATCATATAAATCTAATTTCTTTAATAAAAAAACAATCTTAAATAAGAACTACTTTGCATAAATATAGTCCTTTAAATATGGCACAGAAGTTATTACACACCAAATATTTTTGCATGTAATACTTATCATTAAAACAATATACCATATAGAGAGAAACAATAACACAGCCTCTAATGTTTCTCAGTAGAATAATACACAATAAAAGAAAACCTGAATATAAATAATAAAAATAATAACAAAAGTAATCATACCTGTAAAGGAAAACGAGATCACCAGTCATAAAAAAAAAACTGAATGCATCACACTGACATATGGTGGCTGCATAACCATCTGATTTGCTTTTAGTAACTTACTCTCAAGTGAATAGATCATAAACTACTGCAAGCATTTGATGAGGTCTAGTCAAGCAAACATGAAATAAGCCATTACTTGAAACATTCAGAATGCATTCTGGTTTAGATTCTTTCATGTCTAGATGAAGCAGCCATTCATCCGCACCAAAACTGAGTATCTTACGCTTGGAGAACAGAATACAAATATTCTCGATCTCAAAAATTAGCCGTTTTGAAGTTCAAACTCATGGAAACATGAGGGGGGAGGTGAGAATGACAGACGGTAAATATATCATGAGATTGAACGACAGTGTTTATAGCATTAAATCCCAATAACCACCATAAAGTGTTACTGGATATGCCTAAATACAAAATGAACTTAACAATTAAAGGTGAACACATCTGAGTATAATGTAATGAAAAATTCCATGCACAGAAAAAAAAGGTCTTTCCAATATTATCCATCCTAAGCTACCTTTCTAAGTCAAGAAAGTAAAAAAAAAAAAAAAAAAATACAACCACCTGTGCTCTCTGAATAATTAACTGACTAAATACTCCATACACATATTCATACTGGTTCTACTACAGTCAGAGAATCAAAGACTTATCTTAACAGATGATTCTTGCTCTGATCCTGCCTTTGCCTGTCCACAGATGAATGTTCCTTTTCTACATTTGCCCTTTAACTCACAAGGTCATTCATAAAGTCAAGCAATTATAACCAAGTAAAAATCAATGTTCCATAAAAACTGATATTCATTTACTATACACACATAAACGCACGCACGCACGCACGCACGCACGCACGCACGCACACACACACACACACACGCATAGACGAACACACACACACATAA